>CM076570.1:213836630-213932138 GCA_034641835.2 Pinus albicaulis
CAAGATATATATTTTATGACCAGTCTCCTACCATTAGGGATTGTGGGGAATACTCAGCCAGTGTTACCGCAACGACGAAACATCATGAAGTTTGTAGAGTGCCATTTTCGACCAGGTCTCCATTTCAAGGGGACACAGATACCTATCGAGCATCTAGAGAGGTTGGAGACCCATGATGTGGCCACAGCAGTGCTATGGATTCTGGGAAACCAGGCACTCCACCACATAACTTGAGGGCAGATGATGCTTGTGGAGAGTGTGTTGAGTGGGACCTATTATGGGTCGGCCCAAATGATGTTTTCATCATTGAAACAACAATTGTCGCTACACAAGTAGTAAGTGAACCATGACTGTGTGTATGGTACAATGTTGTGCTCGCTCTTCTTTGAGAAGATCCTGACACTTCGTCCTCACATACAGCTCCAGGATGGGGGCTCAAGGGACCCCAGGATGCACCGATGAGGGTGACTACTATACAGAGGAGGAGGTGGGGTGGTCAGATGGGTGTTCTGACCTGAGTTCTTTGCTCATTGGGATCAGATGCCATTTTACATAGACGACTATCCCTATAGTGGGATGAGTTATCATGGCGTCTTGGACTTACCACTACCGCTTGGTTAAGTATGGGGGTCTGATGGTAAGTGAAAAATTGCTAATCCTTTATGTGCATTGTAAAGTTTCAGAATATCGTATATGGTACTCATTCTTTCACTTTTGTTATGCAAATACATCACCAGTAAAATTGGCCAGGTATATGGGATGGCTTACAGTATCAGGAGTCGCAGGACCTAGTGGATTGAGATTGCCACAAAATGAGGATGCAGCTACCCTCCTGGAGGACATCCGTCATAGATGTGAGAGGCTGTTGACCGGTGTTTTAGAGTACATATGGCAAGACTTAGAGGACTAGTACATAGATCCATGTGTTGGTCTAACCTTAGAGTGGCAAGGAGTCATGCGGCACATGGAGATGGCCGGATAGGGAGTGCATGATCTACGAGCTGCAGGAGTAGAGCCATTGGCTCGGGATCCTCTAGATAGTGATTAGGTGTAGGGGCAGGTGGTGCCCCCAATTTTGAGATTTTGCAACATGCTATGGGTATGTCATATGTATTAGAGTTAATGGACTATAAAACATGCTATGCAACACATATTATGGATATGCATCATTTTGATGATTTTATGTGATTGTCTTGTGTTAAATGCATGTGCTAAGTGCCAATATAGAATATTGTTTGCAATGATATCTACATAGTGATTTAGTGATCTAGGTAGATCAATGAATGTCGCGATTTCAAATTCACGCATCAAAAGCTTTACTCGCAAATATCTTCTAAAAAGGATAGGATTATGCACACGATAGACACCATTAAATTGCATGACAAGAAGCAGGAAATAAAAATAAACATGAAGGTGGATGATGCGATGGGAAAGGGAATTGGCTAATAAACCTCACACTACATCATATTCGGCTTGATTATTGGTGGCACTACCAATGCATACACCGTTCGAGAGAACAAGTAAATGCAAGGGGTTAAAAATGGCCCAACTTATCGAGGCTAGATTCCGAGAGTAGTGACTTGCACCATCGACATAATGTATATAAGGCGTGGACGAGGGTCCATCTGAAATGTGCCACGAGACAAAAAATGGGAGGATGATGAACAATGTAGGAAACCTGAGCACAAAGTAGAAATCGAACAAACACTGCGAGAGGGAGTGATCCGGGTAGGATGTCTACAGCCCGCACACCATAGGGAAGGTGGTGTGTGGGAGCTACCTTGTGGGTAGCTTGCGCTCAAGTCACGAAAGTCACCATAGACATGGATGGTGTCATTCTGCTTATGGGCAGGAAAGATGAAGTCAGGGGTGGAAAAGGCTTCCATGATGTCATCATCACAACAAAAAATGGGGTGACTGGAGGAAGAGGGACCACATGACGCAGAAAAGCTACCTGACTCATCATCATGAGAATAAATTTTGACATGGCGTCATCATGGGAGGTGACGGAAGAATAAGAATATAAGGGATCAATTGATGTTGGGCCCAAGGTGATCGCTGAAGGGAGGTCGAGCGAAATAGGGGGGGAAGTCTTAGAGGGAGCTTCCATTGTGGATGTCATGAATGATGATAGGTAGAGGATGGTGGCTGTAGGCTCTGTCATCTCGAAATCAAGAGGGGGGATTTAAATGGGACCGGGTAAATCCTTAAGCTAGCCCGAAGCATACTGTGGAAGGACGGGAGAGGCGGACTGGTTCTGTTCAATCTCGTACTGTCGAACTACCTCCAAAGATGGGCGATAATGCGTAAGGCAGGGAAAATGGTGGGAACAATGGCCATGGAGATCACATAAAGCACAAGGTCGTTTGGGGTGAAATTCTTAGGGTTCTTGGTTGCAGTCAAGGAAGAAACAGAGGATTCAGGGACCGTAGACTCAGGGAATGCAACATTAACCATGGTCTTGATATGAGGCAACTCGGGATAGGTATGGGTGGCATGACCGACAACATCACACAAAGCACAAGGCTTTGGAGGCTAAGGAGGAGTAGGGTCAGTTGGGGTAGCCTTGCCTTTTGGTGTCTTCTTGCGATCTTTTCCCTTCTTACCTAAAGTTTTCGCAACAGGAGAAGGTTCCTGTTGAGGTGGCTGAGGCACAGTAGCACCGGGAGGGGTCATGGGGACTAGTTGAACCAAGGTCAAAGCAAGGTAAGTTTTAGGTTGACTAGGTGGGGTAGTGGCTGGGGGATCGATGTACCAGATGAGAATCCCGAGGGCTAGGTTATGGAGAGACAAGGTAGCCATGACAGGTACCGATAACACTCCGAGAGGGGGAGCTAGGAACAGTATTTGACCGGAGGGGTAATGGCTAGGTGGGACAACTCCAAGATGGTTAAGACCAAGAGGAATTGTTCCAGGAGGGTAGAGAGGCTCATGGATACCAGCTACAGGTGAAGGGGCAAGAGGAGGGGGTCTAGAAGGCTGAGTCGAAGTGCTAGGAGAAGGTTGTGGAGGGGGGGGGGCTGCTGACTAGTCGAAGCTGGTCGCTTGAGGGAAGCTCGAGACAATTTCATCATGCAAAAATTTGATGAGTTGGGATTAGAGACAAGAGGAGGAATACCAGGGAATTAGCCAAGAAAAGAGGAGTCTTTATAGACTCCAGGTGAGACACTGGTCAAGGGATTGACGAATTGTTTATTGGCCACTGAAAATATTGTGGACTCAGGGGAGGTCTAAGACTTCGGTTCGTAATATGTCAAATGGTCAATGGTGACTATCTTTCCATTATGGGAAAAGGAAATCTTGTGGTGAACCGCAGATGGTAAAGAAGACATTGCATAGTTTTAGCTATGACCCAATAGAATGTTGTAATCTAAGGGGGCATCAATGACTTCTACATCAACGCAAACAATCTTTCCCGCAAGAGTAATAGGAAAATTGCAGAACATGCCAATGGGCTTGGAGGAGTGGTTATCCCATGCTCGAAGGGTGATAGTGGAAGGGTCCAACTCAGATGATCCGAGTTGCTTCCAAACCGAAGCGTAAATCACACAGGTGGATGCCCCCTCATCAATGATACAACGGGAAACATTGGCATTCAGGATCTTGACGGGAATTTGGAAGGTGATAGAAGTAGGAAGGGGAGGACGTTATAACTAGTCAACATCGAAGATGATAAAATGATCATCTGAAGGATCTACCACACCCATGGAAGATAGTAGATATTTTCGTTGAGAAGGGCACGACTGGAGGAGTTACAGCATTGAGATGGCAGTAGGAGATTGCTCCAACTCATATACTATAATATATGAATGGGAAGCTTTTCCAAAAGCAGCATTTCGGTGTAATTCTCCCTTAGGGATCTTCGTATGACCCTCTGCCTTAGGTTGAGGGATCTGAAAAGGACCATTGGTTGTCGAAAGAGGCTTTGTAGGACCTAAAGAAGGGGGCTCAGGGGTAGACATAGCAGGAGGCTTGTTGTACTGACGGGACCGAGTCTGAAGGTTGAGGTCAACGGTAATAGGTTGGTCAGAGTTCATCATGAGAATCTAGTAATCAGAGGTACCGGATGGAGGAGGTTGAGTGGCCGCTTGAACTTTAGGTGGTTGGGTAGCCACGAATCCTTACTGAGGGAAAGGATTAGTAAACAAAGCCGGCTGACTAGGCACAGCACTGGGAGGAACAGAAGGGGAGGCTTGTTGTTCTCGCGCTACTGGTTAATTCTCCCACATCTGCCGCATCTGTGGTAAAAGAGGACAATCGTGGGTGTAATGACCATAGACACTGCAACATGAACAAGGCTTATTCATGTGAACATGCCTGTCCTGCTTGGGGTGAGTGCCCTATTATTGGTTAGTAGTCTTAGGTGCATTACCTTGGGGATTAGGTCCAGGATTACCAGGGGCAGATTGATTTTGAGTTCCTTTCCTCTTCTTTTTTGGAAGTAGGAGGATTAGTCACACCCTGTTGTGCATACACCTACCCCTGAGGGGGCAGTGGCTACTGTTGCGGGGGTTGAGAAGGCAAGGGAGGTAGAGGTGCTAATGCTTGCAAAATTGAAGCACCACGTTACAGATACAGATAATAAGGTTGGGTAACATTTTGGTAAATAGGGTGTAGAAAAGGAGGAGGCATGTCGTATCCTAGATATATGCTACCAAGAGGGGGAAAAGTGTTGGAGGTGTTGGCCCCTCCCTGAGGGAAACCATAGCCCATGGGAGGCTGAGCATATGGATGAGAAATAGCTCCAACGATACCGTCAGTAGCATGGGATGCCCTCAGTGCATTAGAACCACCGAGTCTAGGGTGATCAGGTAGAATGGTATAAACATAACCCGACTGAGCGTAGATCAGGTCATATTTTAAGGCAATCTGGAGAGCAGCTTCTTCAGTCTGAGGGAAATGCGATGCAACATCCTTGCTGATATCAGGCAAAATGGATCTAAGGAACCAGTCCATTTCGACATGGTCTTCGAACGTAGGGAATCGACATACGCACTTTCTTCTTCACCATTATTGGACATGATCGGATAGGCAGGTCGCACACGATTGATGGAAAGAAGTCAAAAGTTTGGTACATGTGTCATAACGAAGGGGAAGCTGAAAATAAGATAGAAAATCTTGGGCAAGGGTCGCAAAGGTGGTATGAGAGGATGAGGCCTGATCAACATACCACTTAGAGGCTTCACCAGTAAGCGTACGTTGGAACAACCAAAGACGGACAAAGTCATTAGTAATGGAGTTAGATGAACACCACATGTGGAAAGATCGAACATGGTTTGTAGGATATTCTCCAGCAAGACCTTCAAACTTGGAGAGCTCGAAAGAGAGCATGGTTGGAATAGTAGGCCAACCATCATCATGGCATATAGGGTCATTGATCAACTGGTTAAAATGGGGAACACTGAGGCCTGCCATATAGGGGAGCAAGGGACCATCCGGGATAGTTCATGTTGCAGTCCCACTAGTATTATTCCCAGCATTAGGGTCAGGGCTGCCACCAACGTTAGGTCTTGAACCAGACATGGTGAAGGTGACAAGGGGAGAACCGATGGCAGAACCAGAAGGGGAACCCAATGAACCAAAAGAGGAGTCGGAGTGTGGAATTGGTGGAGGACTAACTCAAACCCTATGCGGAAGAGTAAGTCTTCCTACCAGAAACTGAGGATGAAGGCCAAGAAGTCTCCAGGATAAACGCCTTGGGGGCACAATGATGAAGGCACAAACACAGCAAAAAGGGAAGAGAGACCAAAAAGGGCAAGGAGGTGCAGGATCAACTTATTACAATGTCCAAACAAGGGAAGAGAGTTGCAGGATCAATTGATTACAATGTTATAGTATTTTCCTGGCGGTGTTAACTAGGATCTTCTTCGCTTAGGGTGTGTGTGTTAAGTGTGTAAATTTTAATTTTTAAACCAAGACATTTGTAGAGAAAAAGAAAAAGTTTGTTGTATAACTGTAAATAAACCTGCAGATAACAGTATATGAAACTGAAACAATAGAAAATAAACAACTAATTATGCATTAATCTAAACCCAAGGATGCAGGTCTCTCAACAAATAGTCTGTAGGTGGGAAAAAATATAGTAAAAAAACACCAAAATAGCCAATAGATCTAAATTTGGGAGGGAAAATGAGCTAAAGGTTAGATCTGTTGGAAATAGGTGCATAAAAATAGCAAAACATCAGAGGGAAAATTGTTGTAAATGAGGTGGCGAAAGGCTACAACCTGGAGGGAAACGGAGGGGACCTTATAGGAAGACCCAAATAAAACTAAAAGGAGGTGTTTTGGATGGATGAATAACCAACCTAAAGTGGATCTAAAGGTAAGGGATAAGATCTAAAAAATGGTTGAACACACTGAAATTTTAGACGACCTGGTGCAGCTAAAACTATTCCAAGAAAGGTGGAGGGTACTGAAGCCCTAGGGGGATAGGTTCCCAATTTGATGAGTAAAAAAGAGAAAGTGCAGGTCCAAAATGGGTGGAGACGGAGGTTAGACAACCCTCAATAGAGGCCTAGGCAAACCCATAAAAATCTCAGAAAAATTCCTGCAAAAAGTTCAGGTCGCAGTTTCTGACCTATTTTCTACAGAGGTTGCAGGTTTTGGCCTGTTTTCTATGTCCTATAGGTTCAGCTCGCAAGTTTGGGCCAAAAAAGTGTGACCTGCAGTTCTGGCACTCTCAGGAGCAGGTTTCAAAATTTTTTGTCTTTTCAGCTGCCGCTGATGCCTGTCACCTCCGTAATAGTTCTGAAAACACACAGAAGTTATAATTTTTAATGTTTTAGGGTTTTATAGGTTTAAAAAAACATCAAGAAAAGAAAAAAAAGAATCTGAAGAGAAATCTTAGGGTTTGAAGCAGTTGGTCATGCAAGGATCTGAAAAATGACAAAGGTCATAATCGTAAACCCTTGTGGAGTCGCGATTTGTTAGTATGAATATGAATCGCAAGCGTACGAAAAAGGCTCACTCTAGCCGTGCATAACGAACAACCCTAACAAAAAATATGGTTGCCAATATCTTTAGATATTCATTTATTTGACCAAGATAAATGCTGCAAAATCTGGATCTATGCATTAAAATACATTAAGTAGCAAATAAAAGCAAGAGTTGCTCCATGCATCCAATAGACAGGAAAAGATTATTTTAAAGACTTTTTTGTACTTCTTAACACCTAGGAAGGGAACATAGAAGGATGTTACCAGTCCCCCTCAACGGGATGGGTTCTTTTAAGTCCTCAACACTTCAGATCTAAAATATCTCTCTCTCTTGATGGTGTAGAAAACCCAAACAAAAAAGGAACTCAAAGGGAGCTCACAAGAAACATGGTAGTAAAATATGAAAATGATGGAGGATCAAAGTCAGACCAAAAGTATAGATCCAGAGTGATCTTTAGGCAAAAAAAGGTAGTGAATGAATGGAAAAACCCTTCTATTTAGAACAAAATATTGGGTTAGTCTAGATTTTGGTGCATAATTAAAATATTATTATCCAAATCAACATCCAACTTTTATGGAATATTTTATTATATTTGTTGGAGGGAAAAAGAATTTGACTTTGGTCAAATCCCTTTATTTGTAAATAATAAATAAATAAATGATTTATTTATTATTTTAAGGATGTGGTTGAGTAATAATCAAATAAATAATGATTTATTTAATTATTTATAAATGATTTAGTCACATTTAACAAGGAATATTATTTAAATAATTATTCCTAGAAAATAATAAGATAAATAATGATTTATCTAATTAATTTTCCTATTTTGGGTTAAATATGACCAGGAATATTAATTAAAATGTTGTTTAACTAACTATTCCTTGAGGAAAATCAAACAAATGTGGATTTATTTAATATTTTCTCATGGGGTTTCCTGTTTAGACCATAAACAACTTAATAAATGAGGTTTACTAAGTTATTTTTCATAGTGAAAGAAATTTTACTTAGGGTAAAATTGGTCTTACATGGTGTACTTGGGTCCATCTAATAGTAACATGTTAGATGACCAAATATTGGTGTAACAACCATCATTTTATATTTTTCCAACTACATGGGATCAATAGGCAGGAAACCATACACATTGTGCTCCAACAACAATAGTACTTAACACTTCCACAACTGAAGTTTAAGGGAACTTTGAATCTATCTTCATATACAAGATTTCATGTAGTCACACTAGTAGAGAAAATAAATCAACCTAGAGACAACTTATCATAGGTCCGCAATGTTTTTCTTAAGCATGGATCTCAACATTCCACCCTTGAAACCTTTTGAAAACTCCCTAGAGAAAGTAGAAGCCCTACTACCCATACATGGATGCTTGGAAGGATTTCACCAAACACAATTTGATACCATGTCAAATTCAGGAAATAATAAGTTCATTATAAAATTAGGAATTTAACCTAAAATTCTATATAGTTAAAATCAAATACACCAATCAAAATAAATATAGGTTATGTTAACCTAAAAGGACATACTATTGATAATATAAACAAACTCATCTCAGCTCTCAAAACCGCATATCATTGTTTCTATATTAAATATGAAACAATTAAAACTAAAATGTTATAGCTCAAAAGCCCAAACTCTTGAACCACCAGAGTGGTTCACACTAATTATCCTTTATTAGATAACGAGGGTGTAAAACAAATATGGAAATATGCACTAAGAATCAAGCCCCAATCCCGATGCACCTTTCTTGCATAAGATAGATGAGGGAGGAATGTGCCTCTACTGGAGATGTACTAAGGCATTCACACATGCATTGAGAATGCATGCCTCCCATATATTTTCACCCTTAATAAGACTTTGGATGCCACATGCATGCACCCTCTATCTCTCCTCCATATATTCCCTTGTTCCCTCATTACCTAGTATGTAGAAGTGTTGAAAGATATGGAAAACAACCACAACCATCTACTTTACTGGAAGAGGAAGGTGCCATAGCTAAAACATGATTTGAAGTACAAACAAGTACAAAAGTAACAGTTACTACATAACTAACATTAACTACTATAACGGACAAGGAATCCGCTTAATAAATGCAGTCTATTACATCCTATCCATCACAAAATTGTCTACTGAATTCCCAAGACATCAGCAAGGTTGTTATTTAGCCTGGTTTTATATTTTTGAAAGCCCTATCAAAGTGGTTTTAATGCTAAAGTTAAATTATTTTGCAAAAGTAAAGATATTTTAATCCACCTTTGCTTACATAGAAAATAAAGTGACAAGGCCAAAATGTAACTATGTGTTGGTGTGTCCACATTACACATTGATAAAAATGAAAATCCATAATCCACAGTAGTGTTAAAAACAAGGTGCACCTATAGCCTAGTGTGGAAAGTTGCATCACAACTAACAAAATAAATTGGAAAAAATGGCATTTGAAATCTAATGGAAAATAAATTATTGGCATATAAATCGAAACACATCAAATTTCACATATAAATGGAAACACATCTAAATGGATGTCTTTAAATTGCATAAACTATCATAATTGAAGGCAAAGAACAAATTTTTGAAGGCTAAAAAGAAACCCTACAACGATAATTTCCCCTTAACCCTATGGAATATGACGAATATATTTTTGTTATCCTAGCTGGCCAACCAAAGACAATTCAGTCTCTAATTTCTTATTATAGAAAACTGATGGAACAGGAAAATTATGGGAATACAATTGACATTTTCCTCTTTGTGAATAAGAAAGATAATGAAGAGAGGATTATGGATCGTTCTTCTTTAATAGAAAAATGAGTGTTATAGCAATATTGGAATTTGTGAAGTAGAAAATTATGTGAGTTCTGGTGATTTCTCATAATACTTATCTGCATGTTTGGAAAAGGAGTCAATGAATGTATCTGGATTATGACCTGCCTGCAATTTCACCTTCAAGAAATAAGCTATTCATGAAATTATTAGGGACAACACCTTTGTCGACTAACTCGGTTTGGAGCTCCATGGCCTCACCTCTCCTGCCTTCTTTGGCTATTCCTTTAATCAGAGTAGAAAATTTGTTTCTCCGGGCTTACACCCTTTTTCAATCATCTTACCCAGCATATCAATGGCTTGCTCCATCATTCCTTCCATACATAAAGTTCAAATGAGGATATTAAAAATTAACATATTAGACTGACAATGTGTCTCTCCCATTTGATTATAGAGCTCCATGGCGCTGTATACCATATCATCCTTGTAGAAACTATTAATTAATGAACTAATACAAATGCAATGTATGCATCTCATATTAGATTGCAAGATTGGGAGGACGAAATTTTGTGGGTACACTCACAGCAAGGTACATACATGCCTAAAACTAGATACTTATATGTTATCACCTCAAAGGAACCTGAAATACACTCTTGGTGGTGGAAGCCCCTTTGAAAACTAAAGAATTCAGCTAAAGCCAAAATGTTATTATGGTTTATGGTAGAGAATAAAATACACACTAGAGAAAACTTTAAAAACGATCCTTCCACGACCAATCCTGGTCTTTTTTTTATTTTATTTTATTTTGTCATTTAATTTTATTTTTATTTTTATTTTTATTTTATGTTATTTGACTCAGTCAAAATGTTTAAATTAAATAACATTAGAACATCTCTTTCATATTGGGCTTGAGAGCACCTCGCACAGTCACATGAATCCTAACTTCAAAAGACTGCCAGAAAATAGTTCTTGATCACCCATTTATTCTATGGCTCTTCATTCAGGTTATTATGAGGTGAAGATGGGAAATTTAGATTACAGTTTCTAGCATAAATGTTATATATCAGAGGAAACTCAAGTTCCTATATTAAAGCTCCATATGTATGTATGGCTAGAAACTCAGTAACTTGAGATGTTTTTTGTTGATTAAATAACCAGTAACACATCACATCCTAAATAATCTAACACGCTTGAAAAAAGAAGAGTGCACTCACCCAATATACTGTCAGACTACATATAAATGAGTATGGCCAAAAATTTTAATTTTGGATTAACAAGCACAAGATTTACATACACATCTAGATAAATTAGTTTCATAATGTTTGAGAGTCTTTAGAAAATGAATTGAAATGCTAAAAAAAATGTTTTGAAATTGCACTTGTAAATGTAATTAAGAATATAAATTTAAAATTGACTCTACAGATGCAAATGTGATCACAAATATTCATGCCACCGCTTCGTTTGTAATCAGTACTGGTAATCGTTATTTTTTTAATGTAATATTAATAAAAATTTAACAAAGGATGTGCAGTATAGTGCACAAGACGCTTGCAGATGTCATTAGAATCATTTCAATGTCATCAGAATCTGCATAGGAAGCAAAAAATGAATGTGTATTGAAGTGCCAGCTCTATGGGCAAGGATAGAGCATGTCCATCATTGGGTGATACAACCATTGGAAACTCACCTGCAATCTCACAATATAAAAGCTTGCATGGTTACCCCAAATAAACTATTCTGGCCTAAATCTAATGCTATCAATTAATTGAAATGATTTTCAGAATTAAGAAACAGATGGGCAAGCAAACAATTAAAGAGAAAGATGTGTATACACACCAAAATATGACAGTAAAAAAAAATAATTCTTTGCCTCAATTTAAACTCTATATTCTTAATAAAACTTACTTATAATGCCACTATAGTTTCATACTTTCCTTGTAATAGGTACTTACAAAATTTTACTGGAAACTAGTTGAGGAATTGAAATTGAACCTGAAATTAAAACGATGTGAAATACAATTTTTTATAGGAAAACAAGAATGATGGGAAAATTTCATGCTTTTTAATTAGAATTATGAATTTAGATATTTACCTTGTTCACGGCCTAGAATGGCAGGAAATTTCCTGGTCAATAAATAAAAGGAAAAATCAATGATCCTAACTGAATGGTTACCTTCATTCCCTTGGCATTTCCTTGACACTGTAGACAAGACTATCAGAATAGAATGGACCAGCAAATCTATAACAAACAACAGTGGGTTATAAGTTAAAATTTTCTCCTAAACCATGGAAGCATGACATAAAATACTATGATACATATCCACCACGGTCAGTGACTAGGGTGAATTAAAATCATCACATTGCCTTTGAATGTAGTGAATTATTCAACATACAACAAAAAACTAACCGTAACTTCCATAGATTTGATTCTCATTTGTATTGGACTCCTGGGACACTCTCTGATCATGTGAATAGTTCAAACAATCCAAATCCCATATTGACTGTTATCTCTCCCTTTCACCTCCCCTTCCTCTCTCTCTCTCTCTGTCACTAGCTGACACTGAGGTGAAATTTTCAGCCTGTTGAAACTTATTTCCACTTGTTCATTCAATGGATAACCACCAATTGTACCACCTGAAAAAAAGACACTAACCTATTCCTTTTTATTGCTTAGAATACTAGATGACTGGCTATATCTTGATGCATAAGAATGGGATGATGTAGGGTAAAAATTACTCTTGAATTGTGCCATCATTCCAGTCTTCAGAGCATTTACTGTTGCTCCATAGTTAAGATTGGAAGGTTGCGATGGTCTGTCAGCATAATTGGGATTATAACCTATGCGAAGCCCATAATCAACACCATATATATTTTTACCTCCACCACCACTGCCACCCCTTCCACCTCTTCGCCCATCACCTTTCCTCCCACCTGCATAGAAACATTTTAACAAATAATGTAAACCAGAGTATAAAGAGGTATGTAAATTTATCCAGAGACATAAAAAGAATAAAGAACAATTGAAAAAACAAATTTCAAGGGTTTAATCATTATAAATAGATAATTATTGAGAATCACATACCAGGAACTTTCCTAGCCTCTCGTTTGGCCCAGAAATGACTATCCTACAAGTTTGCAGTACAAATCCAAGTGAGAAATGTCAAATTCATATTTTTGTCACCGCTGAAAAAGCTCATAGTTAACTATTTTAGTGAATCTGTAGTTCAAATTCTAACCAAATAACTTAATAACTCCACAACAAAATCAGGAAAAAATTAATGAGTACAGTCAAAGTCTTCAATTTGCGTTCATATAACCTTGATTTCTAGATCCTTTAGCTCCTCAGAGACATTTTGACTAGTAGCAACCAAACTATTCACAAGTTCCCCAACAAAGCGTGGTTCCATTTCTATAACAAGGGTGTAAGCTATTCCTTCTTTGTACCTTGCCTGCCTTTTCCTTCCCATACGATGAACATGCATATCTATGTCTTTGGAAACATCAAAGTTTACAACAGATTTGATTGACTTGATATCAAGACCACGAGTTGCAACATCTCTCGCAACAAGAACATGGTAAATCCCTAACTTGAACCTTTGTATAACCTCTATACGATAAGCCTACTGATTATCTCCATGAAGGGCTACAATTTTGAAACCATCTTGAATCAACTAATGCTCAATCTCATCAACCTTTGTTTTTATTGAAGAAGAAGCTAGAACATCTCCATTATCAATCATTTCAAGAAGTTTCAGAAGCCAAGGAATTTTCTCTGCATCTGAAGGAATTACATGGAAAATTTGTGTAATGTCCTCATTTTCCCTTCCTATTTCCCCTAGAGTGACTCTTACAGGTTATTACAGAATTTACCTCGCCAAGCGCTCCACTCTCCTTGGAATAGTTATAGAAAAGAGCAGTGTTTGACAATCAGGCCATATTTGACCCACAATAGATCTGATTTGAGGCTCAAACCCTAGGTAAAACATCCTATCTTCATCATCAAGCACTATAAAATTTTCTCTCGGCATTGTTAATGCCTTCATCTTCAACATGTCAATTGACCCTGTTGGAGTAGCAACCACTAGCTCACAACCATACTTTAGTTCTTTTAACTTTTCGAGTTCTAGCATGCCTCGAAAAACACCAGAAACACGGACTCCATGAGGTTTCAAAAAAAGAGACCGACTGACCAATAAATTTAGAATGTTGGTTTTAAAGGATAAATTATGAGCAAGTAAGATTGAGAAATTCATGCAAAGGGAAATGTACCTTTCCTGCATCTGGTTGTACCCCTCTCGACACGACTTTGAAAGATCCAACATAACTGATTTAATACCTTCAACCATTACAACTTCTGCCCTATAAGAATAAAAAAATACAGTCTCATCATCAAACGTCAGAAGTTCAATTACTTGTCTCCATAATTTAATGCACACATAACCTTTAAGTGCTCCAAAAGTAGTAACCTGAAAGCATACAAGTATTTTTCTGGGTAGTGACCAAAATTCCATGATACTTAATCCAATTTCATATTATCTCTAATGATGAAAAAATAATATAACATAAGTTCACACATATATTATGAACATGTATAAACATATAGTAAGTTTTAACCAACATACCTGATGAAATGTAGACTGCAAATAATCCTTCATTGCTAAACGATGTAGTTGGTGTCTAAGAAGCTTCTAAGGAACCCATTCTATAATATGTAACCAATTTCATATCTAAGTGTTAAGCCTCGCCCAACAATCTCACCAACGTAACCCCATGCATAGCATTTCAGTGAAAATATAACTCCTACTCCAACATCCTCTACTTTCAACTCTTGCATGTTTTTCAATTTCTTCTTCTGAAGGTCCACTTCCTTCCAGAATGATTCATATCAGCCAGGAATTATTTGAAAGCTCATTGCATTTCTCCATAGTATCTAGTTCCTAGATATATTTCTTGTTCTGCTCCAATAGTTTCTTGTAATAGGTACTACCATGCTTTGCTACAAACTGTGAAGACACAGTTTCCTTCTTTTGCAGTTGAACAAAATGTGAAGCCATGTCCTCAAAAGGGAGACGATTGATCTACTGCTTCGAACAAAACCCAGCAGTCCGTTGATGTGATGTAATGCAGAGGAAGAAATGGCTACACCGTGCTCCTCGAAGGTAGTGGAGTTAATAATATATCTATAAATGTCTGTGAGGGCTAACTCTCGTCAAAGAACAGTTTGGTATATCTCAAACCCTTACACTAATATTTTATGGAAAATTAAAAATAAACACATGGTAGTACCCTACTATTTTTCAAGATTCAGTGATATTTTCAATGGGGAATGCATGGATCTATTCGAAGCCAAGTTTCAGCGATCGAATCTCATAAATGAGATGAGATCAAGAGCCAGAGCCTGGGAGTTAGCCTTCACTTGGCTATGATTAAATCTGAAGACCTATGCAGCCCCACCTTGAATACTGCATGCCTCTCTCGACTCAGTATCAGTTTGTTCCGAAAAGCTAAGTGTTATGAAATGCTTCAAGAAAAAATTGTTTGAAAAGTGCTTGAAATTTGAAAAAGTCTGCACAAAATTGTTTGAGAAGCCTTTTAAATTTGAAAAGTGCGCCATCATTGTGGGAAAATCACTCTCCCAATAAGTAATAATGACTATATACTCTTAATATAACCTGTGAATTATGATTTATTGATTTAATAATTAATAATTATTTAATTTAACGTGTTAATTAATATTTATTGATTCAATATTGGTGAGCACAAACTTTACAAGGATAGAAGTGTTGTTGGTGAAGGAAAAGTAGTTTTCTACTAAGTTAATGAGCGTGGTGGTGTAAAACTTTGCATTAAGGAATGTATTACAATGGGATTGGCAAATATGAGAGCTCAAAGAACCAAAATACCATGGAGGACACAAAATCTAAAGACCAAGTTGAATAAGCTTTTAGGAAGTAGAGATAACTAACCAGTGGTGGTTGAACTAGATGTGAGAAAATGAAGAAGGAAATGAGGAGTTGAAAAAAGAGATTAGTGAGGAAGGGAGTAGTGAAGTGAGGATGAGAGAGTTGGAGAATTTGAATGGTAAATGTGAGTTGGCTAGAGAATGCTTGTGAAACAAACGGTTGATGATAAAATATAGCTCAATAAGGAGTAGTAGTCAAGGCACCTCAATGAGGTATGACGAACACACTAGAGTGGTTTTACAAGAGATATGTGATTACAAAGTGACAGGTTGGATGCAATGTATAATTAGATTGTGGATGAGAAAGAATAAAATGAACTAATGGGAAACCATGACCTAAGGCCAACATATGTGTCCCAACTATTAAGGGAGGACGAGAACCTAGTAGTGACCATGGCACTAGAAAATAACAAAGTTGGATTTGTACCAACCCCACCCCTTATGCTTCTTAAATAGAATTAAGTAACATCACAGTAGCTTGTTAATAATGGTTCAAGCCCACTTAGTAGCTAGCTTACTGATGGAGGAACAATAAGAATTAGTGGAAGTTGTCTTAGCAATAGTGCAAGTTTGAATATTAAGAGTAGCGCAATTGAGAGTTTTAGATATTTAGAGAAAAAAAAGAAAAGTTTCATGAGTTTGAGTACCTATGATGCTTTGAATTATAACCTAGGAGCATGTAAGAGAAATAATATTACATTGATGTACTATTTAAAAAATTTAGTCATATGTAAATGCTTTGGAAAAAAACATAATGATTCTCATACCTCGATATAAAACAAACCCTAAAAATTTCATTCTTAAACTATCTTGTGTAGTTACCTGATGCCATTCAGGTAGAATATCACAAGTACTTATGTTATTATAGGTGCGGTCATATTTTTTGTTCTCTTAAAGGAAATCTTTGTAGACATGCACCCCATCAAGCATAAATCATCCTAACATATACATTTGAAGTAATATAAATCATCCTATAATTATCCTCAAAAGAATTATCACCAATAGCCTTGGTGATGGTGTAAGGATCATATCAAAGTGGCATGAGCTTCTTATGGGAGTTTGGAAATTTCTCCTTATGAAATTCCAACCATAATTTGTCAGCAACCTGAGAATTATGTAGAACCCAATGGATTTTGTATCTACTTGTAACTGGTGTTAACAAATTTCTACAAAATATCATTAACTCAGTGTTGAATTTGTTGGATACGTTCCTCAAAATTGGTTTTTTTGCTTACCTCGTTCAAAGTATGGGAGGTATCTTCATGTTTTATTCCATGAATATAGCTACATAAATTTGTGAAAATTATTGGGACCCCGAGCTAACCTGAAATGGCTTGTGGAAAATAAAAATATGAAGAGTTATGTTAAATTTATGTTGAAAATATGGAAGGATTTCAACACATGTATGTGGATGCTCAGAATTGTATACTCTAAGGACATCTAAAATAATCCTATTAACTACTTTGTATTTATCAATCTAGGGATCGAAGGAAATGGATTTGGTCAAACTTGATGTCCATCGTGGACCAAAGATTAAACCATAAAATATTGAGGAACTTACTATCCCTATCAAGAAATATGGTCTTTGGAAACCCAAAATGAACCAAATTATGCTTGAAGAAGAGCTTATGATTGGGTTTTGTTACAACAATATTCTTACAAGGTGAAAAAATGGGTCGTGAATTAGGGTTTAAGGGTTATAGGGGGTTAAATGAGTTACTAAAGGAAAACAACAAGTTATTACAAAGGGGGCACATTTGTCATTCAGAACTATGTTTGTTGAAAGCACACATCTGCTCAAGACACTTTGTAGCTAATTTTTTCCCTTTAATTGAAAAATGTGTTTAAAGTATCTTTAGTGAGGCACATGTCTTCTAAAATATGTGTTATTTTATCACGTAATACTTAGGAAAGTGCATTAAATGTATAAGTCATCCTTGCCTCACTTTGAAGCCTAGTATAAACACATCAATCACAAGTGAGGGTTTTTGGAAGTTTTTATCATAGGAATTCATCATTTTTTAATATTCCTAAAACTGAGGTCATATTTCCCTCAAGCCTTTCTTGGAGAGTCCTTATTTTTCTTCTAAAACAAACAACCTATTATCTGATCCCATTCTTTGAATGGACATTGGAAATTGCATTGTGCATTGTTATTTATCTCATCATTCTAGTGATTTCCCTATACTAAAACTCCTCCCATCAGTGAAAGTTAATAAAGAGCAGGGTACATTGAATGAGGTGACAGTGGGTCCTTGTCCCATTTTTTCCACTTGATCTAGTAGTAGTCCCTTTGGAACACCTCCTAGGGCCCTTGCTAAATTAAGCGTTAACATTTTTCAAAAACAAGTATAAAACAGATGGCTCACTTGACAAGAATAAAGCTAGGCTTGTGGCAAAAGGTTTTGCACAAAAAGAAGGGGTTGATTATGAGAAGACATTTTCCCCCATAGAAAAATGGGCTACTATCTGGACACACTTTTCCCTAGAAACTCAAAAATTTGGAAAGTCCATCAAATCGATTAAAAACAGCTTTCTTGAATGGAGATTTGAAAGATAATGTTTTTTTGCCCCAACCAGAAGGATTTTTTGTGAAGGGTTAGGAACATAAATCATGCAAGCTTGTAAAATCCTTGCATGGCCTCAAGCAAGCATTGTGATCCTGGTATAATTAGGGGTTAGGGGAATAGGAGCTTAGGGGTTAGAGGTTTATGGTTTAAGTGTTAGGTGAATAATGAGTTAGTGGCTAATGGGTTGGGGATTGTGGTCTTAAGGGTTAGGGGATTTAGGCACATTTAGGGGTTAGGGTAATAATGAGTTAGTGGTTAAGGGATTATGGATTGGGGTTAGCGGGATAATGAGTTAGTGGTTAAGGGGTTAAGGATTGGGGGGTCAGGGGTTAGGGGATTCAGGTGCATTTAGGGGTTATGGGAATAATGAGTTAGTGGTTAAGGGTTTAGAGATTGGGGGCTTAGGGGTTAGGGGATTTAGGTGCAGTTAGGGGTTAGGTGAATAATGAGTTAGTGGTTAAGGTATTAGGGATTAGGGGATTAAGGGTTAGGGGATTTACTAGTTAAGGATTTTAGGGGTTAGGGGTGAGGGGTTAATGGGTTATGGGTTAAGAGTTAACGGTCTAGGGGGTTAAGGGGTTAGGGGTTTAGGTGTTAATGGTCTAGGGGTTAAGGGGTTAGGGGTTTAGGTGTTATTGGTTTATGGGTTTAAGGTTTTATAATTTTATGGTTTAGGCGGTAAATGGGTAAGGGTTTTAGGGGTTTAAGGGGTTAAATGGGTAGGGGTTTTAGGAGTTTAGGGGGTTAGGGGGTTAAATAGGTTAAGGGTTCGGAATTAGGGTTTAAGGGGTTAGGGGTTAAGGGTTTATAGGTTTAGGGTTTAGGTAGTTAAATGGGTTAGAGGTTTAGGGGTATAGGGGGTTAAATAGGTTAGGGGTTGGGAATTAGTTTTTAAGGGATTGGGAATTTAGGGTTTAAGTGGTTGAATGAGTTAGGGGTTTAGAGTTTTAGGAAGTTATGGGATTTATAAGTTATGGATTTTAGGGGGTAGGGATCGTTAGGGGTTAATGGTGTTAGGTTTTAGGGGGTTAAATGGGTTAGGGGTTTAGAGGTTTAGGGGGTTAGGGGATTTAGCAGTTAAGGATTTTAAGGGTTAGGGGTTATGGGTTATTGGGTTAAGGGGTTAGAGGTTTAGGGTTTAGGGGATTAAATGGGTTAGGGGTTTAGAGGTCTACGAGGTTAGTGGATTTAGTAGTTAAGTATTTTAGTGGTTTAGGGTGTTAGATGGGTTAGGCATCGAGAATTAGGGTTTAAGGGGTTAGGGGTTAAGGTTTTAGAGGTTAAGGTTTTAGAGGTTTAGGGGTTAAATGGGTTAGGGGTTAAAGGTTTAGGGGTTAGGGGTTAAGAGGTTTAGGTTTAGGGGTTTAGAGGTTTAAGGTTTAGGGGGTTAAATAGGTTAGGGTTTAGGGGTATAGGGGGTTGAATGGGTTAGGGGTTGGTAATTAGGGTTTAAGGGGTTAGGGGTTAAGGGTTAAAGGTTTAGGGTTTAGGGGGTTAAATGGGTTAGGGGTTTAGAGGTTTAGGGGTTAGGGGATTCAACAGTTAAGTATTTTAGGGGTTAGGGGTTAATGGGGTTAGGGTTTAGGGGGTTAAATATGGGTTAGGGTTTTATGGGTTTAGGGGGTTAAATGGGTTAGGTGTTGGGAATTAGGGTTTAAGGGGTTATGGGTTAAGGGTGTAGAGGTTTAGGGTTTATGGGGTTAAATGGGTTAGGAGTTCAGGGGGTTAAATGGATTAGGGGTTAAGGGTTTATAGGTTTAGGGTTTAGGGTTTAGGGATTAAATGGGTTACGGGTTTAGAGGTTTAAGGGGTTCAATGGGTTAGGGGTTGGGAATTAGTGTTTAAGGGGTTAGGGGTTAAGGGTTTAGAAGTTTAGTGTTTAGCGGGTTAAATGGGTTAGGGTTTTATGGGAATAGGGGGTTAAATGTGTTAGGAGTTTAGGGGAATAGTGGGTTAAATGGGTCAAGGGTTGGGAATTAGGGGATTAAGGACTATAGGGTTGTTGAAAACATATTTACAACATGCCCTATATATTAAAAATAAATTTTCCCTATTCAAATGCTAGTTGACCAAGTCAACTTTGACTTTGTCGATATACCGACACACATAACATGGACGTCACTATAGTGACGTTTTATTCTATTATTGTCGCTATTGTGACACTCTACCTGGGTGGGTCGAAATAGCAATGCTTTTTTGTAGTGTCACAAGAGCAAAAAAGTAGCCATCAGGGTCAAAAAAGTGACACGACATGGCGAGATTAAAAAAATGGAGAAAAAATGGGGAACTTTCCGTCAATACATGAAAACTGTTGGAACTAAAGTGTCAGAAAATTGACCATATGTACTAGTGACTTAAACTAGATTATAGGTCTATTAAAATTGACACATCATGGTTAAGAATATTATCTTAAAATTCGATCATAGTAGGATAATATTCATCTTGATGACTGTCCAAGACAACACTAATCTTGGGTATATTTCATGCCTCCTGACCAACTTTTGAAGCCTTTTGAATGTTTGCAGCCTATTCTGCTCTGTTATGGTGAGGGAAATTTTTATAATAATGGGGCTCCCCACACCCCAACATTGAAATGGAGGTTTTTTTGATTGAATGAATATTGGTTTACTAGAGACCTCCACTTTTTTCAGTTCATTTTGTGATTTCATCTTCTATTGATTCCCTTCTGAGCTTTTAATATGAGGGTTCTTATGTGTATTCGTGACATTTCCACCTTTCATATTTTTTATGTTATGGAAACCCTTTGGTCCCTTTTTACCAGCCCAATTATTACTGCCTTTTCCATTCTCCTTCATCTTTTGATAAAAGATTCATTCCTTTCTAATGGACTCTTCCATAGTTTTTCGATTATTAAACTCCAAAAATTCTTTCATGAAGACTAGTAAACTACTCATAAAACGCTGCACTTTAGCCTTTTCCTCCATAATGTAAGGCACACATCTCAACAGGGATGTGAAATTGGTCATAAAATCATCCATAGAGAGTTGTCCCAACCAAATTTTTTGGAATTCCTTTTCCTTATCGTCATAAAATCGCTCTGTCAATTAATTTTCATTAAAATATTTTTGAAAGCTTCCCCATAGCACCCCTTGCTCATCAATTTCATGAACGTCCTTAACCTCCTCCCACCATAACGTAGCCTTTCCTAGAAGATGATAAATATCTAGTCTCACATTCATATTTTCATCATATTCATAAATATTAAAGTATTTTTTTAATATTAATCTGCCATCCTTCAGCAACTTCCTCCAAAACTCTATTAAAGGTTGGGGTTTTATCTTTTTGAACTCCCCTTTTAACTTTGTATTTAGTTTCTTAGTTTTTTGATGGTATGACGCGTTGTCAGATTTTTCCTCATTTCCTACCTTGTCCCCTTCCACATACTGAGTATGAATCCCTTCAGCTACATTTTCGTCTCTCTTTCTATCTTCCTCATGCCCGTCTTCATCACCAAAGGTGGGTATAGAAGTTCTATGGTTTTGGCGATCAGGTAAAATTTTCAGTATCCTCTCTTGGTCCCGCATTAATCTCTCATTATGTACTCATAGACTACCCATCTAAGTCATCAACTGTTGGACGGTTTCCAGTAGCATCACAATGGAGTTTTTTTTTACTCCTTCCAATTTCACCCACATCTCTCGGTTAACTCTTGAACTAGGTATAGAACTTGATTTTCCAGATGAGGGTTGTACTGGTTGTGTAACTCCAACTCCTATCTGCATCATACTTCGCTTCTATGATTGCAACATAGTATATACTTTTTTAATCAAATTCCCATGCCAAATAGGCCATAGTGTTGCAACCTAACTCTGATACCACTTGTAACACCTATTCATAAAAAAAGTATCGAACAAACTAGGTTAAAAAAAAACTTACACATGATTAATTTCCACATGGATATACAAATTTATTACTTGGTTGAAATATAATGAATTCTTGGAATTATCGATAAAAACCACATCCTTGGTTTTTCATTTCCATAATTCTCTAAGTCTTATACTAATGTTTGGATAATAAAATGTGTTATGTCTCTTGCTCGCATTATTGTCCTGCACCTTGGTTGAGATTTACTCTTTAGTTGTTACATTAACTCTTCCATATGGTATATTTAAACACATGAATATGATGCTAAGTTTGAGTAAGTCTCTAGAGCATGGAGGTCATGTCACCTTCAATGGAATCAGGATATCACTGTTCTCACTATTTGATCTCGGGGTTTCCATTCGACAATGCTCATTAATACGCAGGGGCTATGTATGCCCACCTCTGGATATTATACCTGTTTCAATCCAATGATGGGCATATACTCCCTTGGGTATTTATGACTCAATAGACTTGTAAATATTGGTTTCCCTACAGATTCATAAATATTATTTACCATGATATTGAGCCATTAATACAAGGCAGGATTATATTCCCACCACTGGGTATTATACCTATTTCAATCCAACGATGAGCACATATATTGCCTGAGTATTTATGGCTCTGTAGACTTCTAAATATTAGTAAATATTGGTTTCCATACTCACTAGAAAAACTTATTTACCAAGCTATTGCTCGAGTATTTATGGCTCAATAGACTTGTAAATATTAGTAAATATTGGTTGCAGTACTCACTAGAAAAACTTATTTACCAAGCTATTGAGCCATTAATACGCTAGGGTAGTATATGCTCACAATAGACTTGTAAATATTGATTGCCCCACTAACTAGAAAAACTTATTTACCAGACTATTGAGCCATTATAAGCTATGACGATTTATGACTAAAAAAATTATAAATATTAGTTCCACTACCGATTAGCTTTAGCTAATTTACTATAGTATCGAGCCATTAATACCTGTTTTAATCCAACAAAGAAAATATACTACCTGAATTATTTATAACTCAAAAAACTTATAAATATTGATTTTCCCTACATTCTTACCTGTGCAATTGTAAGTAGTACATGGTTGTTGAAAGTATTAAAGTCACCTGCGTACCCTGTGCAGGTAGAAACGGAGTACAAAGGGGCAGAGAGCTTGCGTTAACAACACTGTGCATTCAAGAGGAATGGAGAAAACCGTAAGGATGGAATTTAACATTGATGGGTAGCAGCCATTATTGCAGAGGAGATTTTATGTTTGTATGGGCGTAGCCGAATTTGCAGAGAAATGAAGACTTTCATGGTTAAACCATGAAACAGCGGAGTTTTAATGAGAACAGTCATTCTGGGCTTTTAAGCCCTCAACAACCAAATATGAAGAATTTTGTTAAAAGCGACAAGTCGTTTTAAGTTTTGAATGAGATACTTTATAGTGGTCCCCACCACTTCATTTCCGATCGCAATCGCAAGTTTTTGAGTAAGTTTCTTCTTGATATGAAGTGTTCCGATGCGATGCGATCATAATCGCAATCACAAATCACAAAAGGAACGATGTATGTTCCGCTTCCGAAATATGTTACCGCTGATTATATATTTGCGATGCGATCGCAAATCGCAATCGCCGCACCATCCGCCATATGTATGTTCCGATTGATAGTTGCGATGCGATGCGATGTGGTCCCACCACAATCGCTAATCGCAATCACTCGTCGCAAAGAGTTCTCCTCCATACGTTGTGTTCCATTGAATGTTTGCGATGCGATCACAATTGCAATCTCAACATCACAATTTCTTTATTCAAATCATTTCCTCTTGTTCCATCGCCGATGTGACGATGCGATCTCCGATGTGGGGTCCATCGCACATTGCCAATTGTAAATTGCAAATCGCAATTGCAAAGCTCATTCCGCCAAGTTTTTGTTTTTCCGATCGCCAATCGCCATTGCGAAGTGGGCTCCACTCATATATTGCGCCAAAGAAACTTTAGGTTAAAATTTATGTTTGGAAATGTATTTTCTTTGTATTTTTTTTTTAATGTTTTACAATGCCGCACCATATAAAAAGAATGAAAAACATTGTATTATGTAACTTTTGTGTTGTATCGCTGTGAAAGCCCACAGGCAAAGAGAAAAACATAGTGAAGACCAGTGAGCACTGTTTTGTGCATTTTTGAGAGACAGAGAGAGATTTGTGTGAGAACTGCATCTGTAGCAGTCACGTATTGTGTAATCCCACTTTAGTGGAAGAAGGAAATTTTTTTGTAATAGTTTTTGTTTTGTTAATGAAATAGAAAGAAAATTTTTATTCCGTAATCTCTGTCAAGTGATTCTCTGTGTTAGAAGGAGAGTATTATTCTCTCAGTTATTGTTTTGGAATTCTCAGAAATTCCAACATGGTATCAGAGCTAATCCAGGCTCTTTGAAGGTTTCAAAGAAGTTGAAGGAAGAGGAAGATTTGTTGCAGTAGTTCTCCAACAGCGTGAAGGCTCAGCAGAAGTTAAAGTCAAGGTATTTCTCAAAAAACAGAGTTGTTGCTTTGTTTTAAAAGATAATTCCTCATATATATATTTTTGTCTTTTAAAGAAGAAAAGACAGTTTGTTTGAAAAAAACAATCAAGTTTAGTTCAGAGTTCAGTTTATAAGCAATGGCTGGACCAAGCACTAGTATGAGTATTGGAAATTCTTAGCTTCCACAATTTAATGGGAAGAACTATGATTATTGGGCCATTACCATGAGAGCCCTGTTTGCCTCACAAGACTTATGGGAGTTTGTAGAAGATGGTTTTGATGAACCAGTTGATGAGCAGGCTTTTAATGCCTTAACTCGGGTAGAGAAGGATTTATTGAAGAGAAATAGAAATAAGTACTCTAAGGCCCTCTTCTATTTCTATCAAGTAGTACATGAGAGTGTGTTTCCAAGGATAGCAGCAGCTAAGAGATCCAAGGATGCATGGGAAACTCTTAAGATAACCTACCAAGGTATGGAGAAAGTGAAGATAACAAAACTACAACTGCTGAGGAGAGATTTTGAAACTCTCTGTATGAAAGAGTCTGATAACATAGACTCATTATTCACACATGTGATTGGGATGGTCACACATATAAGGTCTAATGGAGAAACTCTTGAAGAAAGAAGGATAGTGGGGAAACTATTGAGGAGCCTACCCTCAAGGTTTGATGTTATTGTTACTACCATAGAACAGACTAAATATCTCTCAAAGTTCACTATAGATGAACTTCATGTATCGCTGATGACTCATGAATATAGATTGGAGAGATCAGTAAAACCATCTCTAGAGCATGCCTTCAAGACCCAGATGCCTTTTGGAAGAGGAAGAGGTCAAGGCAGAGGAAGAGGAAGAGGCAGGAGCCAAAACAAAGGAGGAAGGAATAGCCCTTCTCATTCACATGGAAGGAGCAGCAATCAGAATCACAGCCACGACCAATGCAACAACCAACAAGGTGGACACCAACATGCACATGGACAAAGGTATGACAAATCCAATGTCCAATGTCATTATTGCAAAAAATATGGGCACTATGCCAATGAATGTAGGAAAAAGAAAAATGACATGAATAATAGGCAGAATTCTAACGTAGCAAAAGAAGAAAAGAACCCAAAGAATGTGTTGTTAAAATGTAATGTAGCACAAGATAGATAAGATGATGTATGGTTCTTAGATTTAGGCTGCAGTAATCACATGACTGGAAACATAGCGATGTTTTCCAATCTTGATGAAGAAGTTAATTCATAAGTAACAATGGGAACTGATACTAAGATATATGTCAAGGGAAAAGGCAGAGTTAGTATTCATGCAAGAAATGGTGAGAAAAAATTTGTGCCAGATGTATATTATGTTCCTGGTTTGAAGTGTAATATTTTGAGCATTGGGCAGCTCATAAACAAAGGTTACAAAGTATTGTTCAAGAATGATGTGTGCACAATAATAGATATACCTCCAAGCAAGAAGATTATTGCTGAAATACAAATGACCAGTAATAGAATGTTTCCACTCAAGCTCAACACTGACTTGAAGGGAAAAGGAAAGAATGTAGCAGTTGTAACTCAAGAGGTCTTTCAAAAGGAAGTGAAAGATGAGAACTGGTTATGGCACTTGAGATTTGGACATCTCAATTTCAGAGTATTAAATTTGTTGCACAGAAAAGGAATGGTAAGAGGACTACCATTGATTAAGAAACCAGATAGCCTATGTGAAGGCTGCATCTTGGGAAAACAACACAGAGAAAACTTTCCATCAGGAAAGAGCATAAGGGCGAAAGCACGCAAACAACATTAGTTTTAGGCAGAAATTACATGCTGACTTTCATTAATGATTTCAAAAGGAAAGTGTGGGTTTATTTTCTGAAATATAAGAGTGAAGTTTTTGAAAAAATTTTCCATTTCAAAGCTCTTGTAGAGAAACAAAGTGGGCAACATATCAAAGTGATTAGAACTGACAGAGGAGGTGAGTACATCTCAAAATAGTTTCTGCGTTTTTGCAGAGAGAACAACATACACAAGAAGTTTACAACTCGGTACACACCGCAGAAAAATGGAGTTGCTGAAAGGAAGAATCGAGCCATAATGGAAATGGTGAGAAGTATGTTGAAGGAAAAACACTTGCCAAATGAGTATTAGGCGGAAGCAGCAAATAGTGCTATGTATATTTTGAATATATGCCAAAAAAAAATTTCTAATGAGCAGAGTCCTAGAAGAAGCGTGGAGTGGAGGAAAATAGGGAGTCACCCACATGAGAGTTTTTGGGTGTGTGGCATATGCACACATTCCAGATCAGTTGAGGAAGAAGTTGGATAGTAAGGGGGAGAAGTGCATCTTCCTTGGATATTGTGAAGAATCCAAAGGATATAGATTGTATAACCCATCCACAAAGAAATTTGTGATAAACAGAGATGTGTAGTTCATTGAAGAAGAAGCATGGGATGGAAGCATTGAGAAAAAAGTAAATGTCAAAAGTTGTTTGTCTCATGATGAAGATGAGGAAGATATGGCTGAAAGTAACACCTCATCAGTAGCACAACCTCCACCAACACAAGGACAACAAGGGACACCTCAATCAGGAGTAAGAACACCCTTGAGAAGAAATGAGAGTGCTTCTCCAAGCACACCACATGGAGCATATTTGAGTGCTTCTTCAAGCACAAATACACCAAATGAAAGAGGAACAAGATTCAGAAATTTAGATGAAATCTATGAGCAGGAAACAACAAATGAAGGTATGAACTCCTTATTTGCTTTGTATTGTCATGTTGATGACCCTATTCATTTTGAAGATGCCATAAAAGATAGAAAATGGATAGAAGTTATGGATGAAGAAATTAATTCCATAGAGAAGAACAAAACATGGGAGTTGGTTGATCTCCCAGAAATTAAAGAAGTCATTGGAGTAAAATGGGTCTACAAGACCAAAAGCAGTGCTGAAGGTAAGATAGAAAGACACAAGGCCATACTTGTTGTCAAAGGATATAAGCAGCAGCATGGAAGATATTATGAGGAGACTTTTGCACCAGTTGCAAGAATGGAAGCCGTAAGAGCAGTGTTGTCCATAACAGCACAAAAAAAATGGAAGGTTTACCAAATGGATGTAAAATCGACATTTTTAAATGGATTTTAATGGAAGAGGTTTATGTGGAACAACCTCTAGGCCATGAGAAAAAGTGCCAAGAACACAAAGTGTGCAAGTTGAAGAAATCTCTTTATGGGCTGAAGCAAGAACCAAGAGCATGGTATAGTAGGATAGATTCCTATCTACTGGAAAATGGGTTTGAAAAATGTGATGGAGAACCCACATTATACATCAAAGAAAAGGATGGTAAGATGTTCATTGTTGTGTTATCTGTTGATGATGTGATATTCACAGGTATTATGATTACCTCAGTGAAAATTTTAAAACAGTCATGAAAGATGAATTTGAAATGACTGATATCGGATTGTTGAGATACTTTTTAGGAATAGAAGTGGAATAGAATGAAAATGGGATTTTAATCTCACAAGAAAAATATTTCAATGAAGTGTTGGCAAGATCTAATATGCAGGAGTGCAAAGAAGCAATTACTCCCACAGTAATGGGATTGAGGTTGAGTAAAGATTACAACAGCAAGGATTTTGATCCAAGTTTGTATAAAAGCATAGTTGGCAGCCTCATGTATTTGATTGCAACTAGGCCAAATATTATGCATGTTGTTAGTTTGATTTCCAGATTTAGGGAGAGGCCAAAAGAAGCACATTGGAAAGCAGCGAAGAGGATTTTGAGGTACGTGAAAGGAACTAAAAGGTATGGTATTTTATATACTACTTTAGAAAATTGAGAGTTAATTGGTTACACTGATAGTGATTGGGCTAGAAGTGTAGATGATCAGAAAAGAACATACGGTTATGTTTTTCATATGGGTCAGGAGCCATTTCATGGGCTTCTAAGAAATAGCCTATTGTAGCATTATCTACAGCATACGCAAAGTATGTGGCAGCTACAGCAACAACGTTTCAAGAAGTTTGGATCAGAAGAATGTTGAGGAATTTGTGTCAAGAACAGGTAAAGGGCACAATGATATATTGTGACAATATCTCAACTATTGCATTATCAAATAATTCAGTGTTTCAAAAGAGAACGAAGCACACAGATGCGAAGTTTCACTATATCAGAGAATTGGTGAACAATGGAGAAATTGTTTTACAACATTGTAGAACAGAGGAGCAGTTTGCAGATATTCTGACAAATCCATTGGGGCAAAACAGTTTTGAATACTTAAGAAAATGCTTGGGTATGACTGATAACCCAGCAGCTAACTTTAAGGGGGAGTGTTGAAAGTATTAAAGTCACCTGTGTACCCTATGCAGGTAGAAACAGAGTACAAAGGGGCAAAGATCTTGCGTGCGCAACACCGTGCATTCAAAAGGAATGGAGAAAACCATAAGGATGGAATTTAACATTGATGGGCAGCAGTCACTATTGCAGAGGATAATTTAGGTTTGTATGGGCGTAGCCGAATTTGCAAAGAAATGAAGACATTCGTGGTCAAACCACGCAACAGCAGAGTTTTAATGAGAACAGTCATTTCGGGCTTTTAAGCCCTTAACAACCAAATATGAAGAATTTTGTTAAAAGCGCCAAGTATTTTTAAGTTTTGAATGAGACACTTTATAGTGGTCCCCACCACTTCATTACCGATCGCAATCGCAAGTTTTTGAGTAAGTGTCTTGTTGATATGAAGTGTTCTGATGCGATGCGATGCGATCACAATCGCAATCGCAAATCGTAAAAGGAAATATGTATGCTCTACTTCCGAAATATGTTACCACCGATTGTATATTTGCGATGCGATTGCAAATTGCAATTGCATTCGCATTCACCAACCGCACCATCTGCCATATGTATGTTCCGATTGAAATTTGCGATGCGATGCGATGTGGTCCCACCACAATCGCTAATCGCAATCGCTCATTGAAAAGAGTTCTCTGCCATATGTTGTGTTCCATTGAATGTTTGCGATGCGATCAAAATTGCAATCGCAACATCGCAATTTCTTTGTTCAAATCATTTCAGCTTGTTCCATCTCTGATGCGTCGATGTGATCTCCGTCCTGGGGCCCATCACACATCGCCAATCGCAAATCGCAAATCGCAATTGCAAAGTTCATTCCACCAAGTTTTTTTTCCGCCGATCACCGATTGCGAAGTGGGCTCCACTCGTATATCGCGCCAAAGAAACTTTAGGTTAAAATTTATGTTCGGCAATGTATTTTCTTTGTAATTTTTTTTTTTATGTTTTACAACGCCACACCATATAAAAAGAATGAAAAGCATTGTATTATGTAACTTTTGTGTTGTATCGCTGTGAAAGCCCACAGGCAAAGAGAAAAACACAGTGAAGACCAGTGAGCACTGTTTTGTGCGTTTTTGAGAGACAGAGAGAGATTTGTGTGAGCACTGCATCTGTAGCAGTCAAGTATTGTGTAATCCCACTTTGGTGGAAGAAGAAAGTTTTTTGTAATAGTTTTAGTTTTGTTAATGAAATAGAAAGAAAAGTTTTATTTTGCAATCTTTGTCAAGTGATTCTCTGTGTTAGAAGGAGAGTATTATTCTCTCAGTTATTGTTATGGAATTCTCAGAAATTCCAACAATGGTGTTCTTCTAGATCAAAAGTTTGGATTAGTTAGGATATTAGTTCTGATGTCCCACGATTTTTAATTTTCTAGGTGTTGACTTGTGGTCTGGATTACTTTCAATGGCGTTAGATCTCCAGATGATTGACGCGTTCCTAACTTGGACGAAGATACGCAAGGTTCTCTCTCTCTTCAAAACATGAGATTCTTGATCAGGTCCTAAATTTTTTACTCATATCAAAACCTCTTCTTCCATGCTTTCTCAATGCCTACATTATGATATTCGATTTTCCAAATTGATCACGAGTCAATTACTCACTGAAATCCTTGGTATGCACAATTCTAGCACTTGCCAACATTCCACTCTAATTTCAACTTCGCCCTAAGTTCTCTCGACTGAGGCTTGGATCGTCACAATGTTTTCGGTCCTCACTTCATGAACACATACGCTTACATACTTGTCCATAATAGAGGGGTCATCAACACAGACTCTGATCTACTTGCAGATTTGAAAATTAATGCAGAGAATCAGAGAATAGACCATAGACACAAAAAACTGGAATAACATAGCTCTGGAAATAATACCACTAACTTTATTATGAAGAAGAGATGATTCTTTTATATACAATGCAATCATTCTCTTTATTTTCTTATTAATTACAAAAGATAATATCAAAATGCATTATTAGATAAAAGCCAAGATATTTTAGATGTTTCCTTCTTTCCTAGTTTTTCAGATGTTTCCCTCTTTTCTATTCTTGGATGTTTCCAATGAAAGAGTACGCTTTTTCTTGGTTGCCCAATCCGTGAGAGGTTGCTGATTTTTGTGTCCTTCTTGGTTGCCCAATTCCTCCCTGTTTAGCTCAAGAAGCGTCCTGGCTTCCTCCACCAACTGAGGGAAAGTGCATTGCAATGTTTCAATAGTCATCCATTTTGCCTATGCTGGTGTGTGTCCCTTTCGACCAACCAAATATGAGAAGTATCGCTGATGTCATGTATTCCATTTCTTGAAGTCCAGAATTGTATCTTTGAGCAAAGGAGGCAGAAAATATGGAATATTATCGACCGGATGACGAATTGTAACAGATTCCTCAAGGAGAGGTGGTTCAAATAATTTGAGATTATTAACATTAAGAACATCATGGATGCCAAGCTGGGAAGGCAAGTCCAAGCGATATGAATTTTCTCCAATGTGTTCTAGAATAGTATACGAGCCATATCTCATAGGGTGTAGCTTATAATGTTGGCCCTTGAAGCGTTGCTTGTCCAACAAGAGCCACACACGATCTCCAGGTTGAAAAGACAATTGTGTTCGTTGCTTGTCATGTCTCTGTTTGGCACGATCCTGGGCTGCTTGCAAAGCAGCAATTACTTGAGCTTGGCGTTGAGAAATGGAGTGTATAAAATGATGAGCTGATTTTTGTTCCTATTGTTGATGTGCAGACCCAGAAGAGGTGATCGTTACTGGCATCTCAAAGGGTGCACTTGGTTGAAACCCAAAGCAAACCTCAAAAGGTGAGAAACCAGTTGAGGAGTGTGTTGCCCGATTGTAACTATGTTGAATGATGTGCAAATATGTATCCCACTATTTTTTTTTGGAAAAGTAGCTGTGAAGTGAGTGAACCAAAGTACTATTGACAACTTCGGTTTGTCCATCTATTTGTGGGTGGAAGGCAGTGGAGAAACGAAGTTGGCAACCCAACAAAGATCAAAGATTATGCCAAAAGGTACTAAGAAAGTGAGAGTCACGATCTGAAATAATGCTACTCAGCAAACCAAAGTGTGGCCACACATGATGGAAGAAGAGATCCGCGGTCTGAGAAGCAGAAGTAGTATTACGACAAGGAATAAATATAGCCATCTTGGAGAAACGACATACCACTACCCAGATAGCATCATGTTTACGAAAATTAGTAGGAAGGCCACTTAAAAAGCCCATGGAAATGGATTCCCAAGGACGAGAGGGAATTGGTAATGGCTGATACAAACCATGCTTACGATTTGAGGGCTTGCTTTGTGAACAAAGAGAACATGCACGAATGAATTTTTCCACTTGCTTTGGTAAGGCAGGTCAATAGAAGTGGCGTTGAAGATTGAGAATGGTCTTGGCTGTGCCAAAATTCCCTCCACATGAAGATGCATGTGCTTCACGGATGAGAAAGAGACGATCATCATATTGTGGCACACATAGTTGGTTCAATTTATACAACCAACCATCACGAATGGTATAATCAAGAAAGGGAGTTTGGTTTATGACTGTAGGATGTTGCAGCGCTTCCCATATCTCACCAAAGACCGAATCTGTTGCATACATATCTTGCCAAGCATCATATGCGGCACAACGCACCTCTAGAATGTGTAGGACCTGAGCAGGCGGTCGACTTAACAAATTAGCCATCTTATTACTTGCCCCCTTCTTATATTTAATCACCAGATGGAATTGTTGAATGTAAGAAGCCCACTTTAAATGGTGTTTCTCTTGAATCTTTCATTGTGAGTTGATGAAGATTAGCGGATGATGATCTGTATGGAGGATGGTCTCTTTGCCAAGAATGTAATGGTGCCATTGCTTCAAAGCTTGCAATAAACTGTAGAATTCCTTGTCATAGGTGTTGTACATGATCTTAGCATCTGCAAGTGCCTCAGAATGGTATGCCATAGGGTGGCCTCCCTGTTTAAGAACAACTCCAATGGCGAATTGAGAGGCATCAGTTTCCATCTCAAATGGTTGATTCATATCTAGCAAATGAAGAATAGGAGCTGAGCATTAGGTACTTTTAAGTTGAGAAAACTGTCGCTCAGATTCGGCATCCCAAATACACTTTGCTTGATGAGACAAATGGTGCAAAGGGCAAGCCAACTATGAGAAATGTGAGACAAACTTTCTGTAGAAATTAATACCTCCCATGAAGGTCTTGAGGTCATGTGCATTGGAAGGGGATGGCCATTGCACCAAGGCTTGTACACAAGAGGGATCTAGGCGAACCCCTGTGTTTTCAATAATAAATCCCAAATATTGAACTGATGTTTGTCCAAAATAGGATTTCTTTTCTTTGACCTAAAGGTGATGTGCTCGCAATAACTCAAGTATGATGCGAACATGCTGAAGATGGTCTTCCCAAGATTTACTGAATACTAAAATTTCATCAAGGTAGATGACCACAAACTTACCCAAATGTGCCCTGAAAACATCATTAATGAATCTCATAAAGGTGGCCGGTGCATTGGTCAGTCCAATTGGCATGACCAACCATTCAAATAGCCCAAACTTTGTTTTAAAAGTAGTTTTCCATGTGTCGCCTGCATGCATGCGAACTTGATGGTAGCCTGCAGTTAGATCCATCTTTGTGAAGAAACAAGCCCCGTGTAAATGGTCCAACAAATCCTCAATGCGGGGAAGGGGGTAGCGGTTTTTAACAGTGGCTTTATTAAGGGCTCGATAGTCTGTCACGAGGCGCCATTCAGAAGTATCCTTTTTGGGAATAATAAAAGCTGGAGATGCACATGGTGAGGATGAAGTCTGAATATGACCGGATGTCAACAATGCTTCAATTTGGTGTTCTATCTCAGCGGCCTCTTGAGGAGCAAGGTGATAAGATGGGGTATTGAGTAAGGAAGCACCAGGAATAAGATCGATGTGGTGTTCAACAGAGCGTGCTAGAGGCAGTCCTGTGGGTTGGGTGAAGACATCTGCAAATTCATGGAGTAGAGGAGCCATTGAAGGAGGGACTGGATTGGTGAGGTTGCCTGGCTTGACAAGGCGCACCAAGCACAAAGAAACATATTGGTTTAAATTGACTCTCATAATGGGAGCATTGCCAATGGAAGGTTGGGTTGATGTGCTAGCTGAGGATGTGAGCACATAGGTGCGCCCATTGTGCTGCAAGTGGTATTGGTGATATGTAGCATGATAAACAGCATGTCACGCCTCTTGGTATGGAATTCCTAGCAATAAATCAACATAATCTAGAGGAGAAACATCACATACAACAGTATCACGAAAAGGTCCAATAGCAAAGGTGACAACACAACATTGTGAGATAGTAAGACGAGGACTGTCCTTTCTGACCCAATCGAGCTGATACAGGTGTGGGTGAGGAGTGGTGGGAAGGAAAAGGCGTTCAACTAAGTCTTGTGACACAAGATTATTTTGACTGCTATTGTCAAGAATAAGCGTGGCCAACTCATGTTTGATTTGACAATTATGGGTAAACAAAGGCATAACAGAGGTGTTTGTTGCATTAGCAGTCATGAGAATGAGAGAGGGGTCCACTTCTGTCGGATTTTCGAGAGAAAAAACTGGAAGTGGGGTAGTGGCCTTTGGTTGTTCGACCTCTTTAAAAAGATTCTTGTGGGGGCGGAGATTTTTCAATACTCGACAATCTGCAGAAGCATGTGAGTTGGTTTTGTGAAATGTGCACCAGGGGGTGTTGTGAGGTGTGGGGGATGAGGCAGAGGCGACATTAGAAGAACCAAAGGGAGATGGACCATTTCTGGCTTGAGGATATTGGATTCGAGTACCCACTTTGCGTTCCATAGATAAGGCCCGAATAAAGGCCTTGTCTAATGAAGCACTATCAAACAACTCAACTTCACGGCGAAGAAGCATTAGCAAACCAGAATTAAATTTGATAATTAATACCTCTTTTGCATCGGATATATGGAGTTGAATGCGCAACTTGCAGAAGACATTAATGTAGGCTTGCACTGATTGATTGGGTAGTTGTCGAAGCTACAACCATTTGGCAAGGAGATTTTGTATATATCCTGGAGGATAGAAGCGTTGTCGTAAGGCCTCGTAAAAGAGATTCCAAGATGTGATATGCGTCAATCTGGTCTCGACTTGTTCTCCAAGTTCCACAACCAAGGACATATTCTCCAAATGAGTATCCCACCATGTTTGTGCTAGGCCTTCCAATTGTAGACTGGCGATCTGAAGTTTCATCTCCTCTTCCATCATTGGACAGGTTCTAAAATAGTTGGAGAGACTGCGGAGCCAAGAATCAACAATCTCACCATTCATTTTCCCTGAGAATTTGGGCAGTTGAGAGCGTGTATCAAGCTTCATTTGCCATGGAGGACGTTGTTGTTGTTGCAGCATAATTAGCTCTTAAAGAGCCCTAGCTAGATCATTCACTGGCGAGTCTGCATGGGAGGGCTCTTGACGCTCTTGACAGGCAGCATGATTTTCATCCACTGAATGGAGTGAAATGTTTGACCCTTTAAAAAAAAAAAATTCTTCGAATAGGTGGATGGCTTCCAAGATCTTAAGCTCTAATACCAATTGATCTACTTGCAGATCTGAAAATTAATGCAAAGAATCACAGAACAGACCATAGACACAAAAAACTGGAATAACACAGCTCTGGAAATAATACCACTAACTTTATTATGAAGAAGAGATGATTCTTTTCTATACAATGCAATCATTCTCTTTATTTTCTTATTAATTACAAAAGATAATATCAAAATGCAGTATTAGATAAAGCCAAGATATTTTAGATGTTTCCTTCTTTCCTAGTTTTTCAGATGTTTCCCTCTTTTCCATTCTTGGATGTTTCCAATGAAGGAGTACGCTTTTTCTTGGTTGCACAATCCGTGAGAGGTTGCTGATTTTTGTGTCTTTCTTGGTTACCCAAACTCATTTAAGAAAATAAATGGAGGAAAATTAGTGGGTATAACCCAGATTTTCTACTATTACGCAGAACAAAAAAAATTACAATAAGCTCACTTCTTTAGTCCTCTTAGAAACAATGTTATAGGAAAATTCTGTCATCCTTATCCCAGAGAGCTCCCCTCTGTATGATAATCACATTTATAGTAACCGAACTAACAAATGGGATATTTTTCCATCAACTCAAAAACCGTGTAACATCTTAAATTGGAAATTGGCATTTTTACAAAAGCCCATGTGGCCATAAAGCACCATCTTATTTTAAAAGAACAACCTGGTCATTGGAATAAACTAACAACCCAATAGTCTCATATTCTTCTGGAATCAAAACACATGTCCTAACACTAAAACTCCGAAAATATATAAATTACAATTTGGTGTAAAACTCTTTCGCTCTGGGAATTCTAGAACCCCTTCTATCCAGTCGAAATTTTGGGTAGCCTAGGGCTGATGTCCCGCATCAAGGTCGTCGTGTGCAAAGTAGCAACTGTCTTGATTTTTTATTTTAAAGAAATAAACAAATAGTTTTCATTAGAACACCTTTACTCTACGTTGTTAAGGTAATATCAATATTTTTTTGGGAAGAAAATTATATTAATATCTTTTGGGGAGAAAATTACATTAATTTATTATATCTATTATCTATGTTGTTAAGATAATATGAATGTGGTTAAGATAATATTTTTTTGGAAAATAATTATACCAATTTATTATATCTATTATCAAAACAAAACGGATGAATAGGAATAGGGTATAATAAAGGAAATATATCTTATGGCAAAATAAAATGATTTAGAAATTGAAAATGAAATAAAAATATCTATTAAATCTATTGGTTGGTTGAATAAATCTTTAAAATTTAAAATAAAATAAAATAATAAAAATATACAATTTTTTTTATAAATAAAATAAAAATATAATATAAAGTAAGATGATTTCTAAGTCATGAAAAATTTAAAATAAAATAAAATCATAAAAATATAAATAAATGAGTTTTAAGACAATCACTTCAAGTCTTGCTCTATCATGATCTTAACATATGTTTTTAGAATTAGAAATATTATGATAAGTTATCAAAAATATTAATAAAATAAAATATATTAATAGAAATAAGATATGATTAATTAACAATAAAATTTTGTAGCCAAAAAAATAATTAATGAATAGAAAATTAAAGATTTTTTTTTTAAATAAGCCATCAATAAAGTTTTAAACAACTTGTAATAAAAATTCTTAGTCAGGGAAATAAGAACACATAAATACATAAAAACGATATAAAAAAATCTAGCTAAAATTTTGATCTCAATATAAAAATATATATATATATATATATATATATATATATATATATATATAACTTATTATTTTTAAATAATTATATTTTCTTAAGTATTCTTAAAATATAAATTTTATATTATTATACAAACTTTACCAGGTGAAGAAGCTTAAAATATACAACAAAACAACCTAAAAATAAAGACCTATATTGCAATTAAAATTAAAAAAAATAATTAAAATTAAAATAGTGCTTGTACCTAATTAAAATTCTATAAAATCGGAAATTATATATATATATATATATATATATATATATATATATATATATAACACTTATTTTCATGTCAAATGATAAAATGCTGATTTCATCTCAAAAAATAAAATTTATAATAGTTAGATTACTCCCAAAGAAATCATGAAAATGTGATAAAATGAGTTATAAGCAGATGACACAAGCATGGCCGAAAATGTGGTTGCAGAGTGGTAATATATACCACATATGATAAGCACTACCATTTTTGGTTGGAGGGAAAGATGCGCACAAATATTAGAGCAGAATTAATTGCTATGTAGAGGGTGTTGATTGAAACAATATGGCTTGGATTAGATGAAATACATAATTTTGGGGAGACTAAAAGCATTATAGTGTGGGCCAAGGGGAATAATGACTGGGAAAACTGAAATACTGATCTATTAGCAAGAAGAGGTATTCAACAAGAAATAGATAAGTTTTAATTTTTTAGCTTTGATTAGGGTGATATGACCAAGACCAACACTAGCATCAATAATTATTCATAAGAATAGAGAAGCTAAAGTATTTTTTTGTTACATACAAAAAAGAAGATCAATTTTTTTTTAATAAAGTTTTTATCTGTAAATAAGTATCTATAGCAGTTTTTACTTATTTTTTGTCAAAATTATATAATTAGTTAAGAAACAGATATTTGAAGCCGATTGAGAATATACCTTTTGTGAGAAATCTATATGCTTGTAGAAAGAAGGTCAAAAAAATAATCCAAGGCATTTGTACTGTTTTTTTTTCTATATAAAAAGTAATGGGTTTTTTCTTATTAAAATAAAATATGATACAAGCAACATAATTCTTTGTAGGATATCTTTGAAATTCATCATCTTTGGTCAGAAGTACAGATCGATTAATTCAGTTATTTCCCTAAAAGGTGAAGAGGATCAACAAAAATCATTGTACCAACGCTGACATCAGAGGTATAAAATATGCTTCGACCACATTTCATAAGAAGAAGCACAGTGGGAATTGTACCAACAATGAAATCTGACATATGAAATATGAGAGACCACATATCATATACTGCTCAAACTACAATTCGAGATTTACAAATCCGATGCTATAGAACTTCTTGCTATGCAATTAGTGGAGTGGTCCATCACACGAGGGTTGTGACTGGAGTGCCAACTCCATCAATACATAATCTTCAATGATTCTATCGTAGGTTCGTGATCTTGCTAAAATTCAAGTGCCGAACGTGCCATGATAAGTTTTATAACATATTTTGACTTTCAGTCTTTACATTATCGATCTCACATGCGGTACTCCCAACATCGATATCTTGTAGATAGAACTAGCGTCTAGTTCACAATTAAATTGGTTGGAGACGTACAAGTAAAAGATCCAAAATTGTTTGATATCTAGGGCAATCTAGGCTGTCGATTGCAGGGATAATTTAACAAATAAATTTATTTTAAGCATGAGAGGTTTCCACAGTTCATTATATTAGATATAATTTTTTGGGATTCAACTGTGTTAAGTAAGTCATTAATCTATGACCATTTCCATGAGAGGTAGTCGTAAATGAGTAATTTCTCATGATTTTTAAATAGTCCACTTAGCACTCATTGCATTGGGTGATGCTCACAGGAGTGAAGAAGTGGGATTGAAACAAGTGAAATGAATCACATAGCGTCAATCATCACTTCTGGGGCTTGCACTTGGTAACCAAGACTTCCCGGGTGTCACCCATCCCAGAACTCCTCTGGCTCAAGCGCGCTTGACTGTGGATTTTTTCCGCACAATCAAGCCCACCTAGCTTGCTATCCTATTTTCAAAATCTTAACAATTATTGTGCCTCATGAACCATTCAAGTAAATATCCCCTTACTCTTTGTATTTTAAGTATGAGGGGTTTCTGCAGTGCATTGTATTAGATATTGTTTTTTGTGATTCAACTGCATTAAGTAAGTCATTAATATATGACCATTTCAATGAGGGGTAGTTGTAACTAACTAGTTTCTCATGATCTTTGAATAGTCCACTTAGCACTCATTGCATCGGGTGATGCTGACAGGGGTGAATAAGTGGGATTTAAACTAGTGAAATGAATCATATAGGGTCAATCATCACTTTTGGGGCTTGCACCCAATAACTAAGACTTCCTGGGAGGTCACCCATCCCAGAACTCCTCTAGCTCAACTGTGGAGATTTTCCCCATAATCAAGCCCGCTTAGCTTGCTACCCCATTTTCAAAACCTTAGCAATTATTATGCCTCATGCACCATTCAAGTATAGATCCCTTTACTCTTTGTATTTTGATTTTGAGGGGTCTCCGCAGTGCATTATATTAGATATCATTTTTTGGGATTCAACTACGTTAATTAAGTCATTAATCTATGAATATTTCCATGAGAAGTAATCGTAACTGACTAATTTCTCATGATTTTTTAATAGTCCACTTAGCACTCATTGCATCGGATGATGCTCACAGGGGTGAAGAAGTGTGATTGAAACTAGTGAAATGAATCACATATCGTCAATCATCAGTTCCGGGGCTTGCACCCGGTAACGAGGACTTCACAGGAGGTCACCCATCCCAGAACTCCTTTGTCTCAAGCGTGCTTAACTATGGAGTTTTTCCCCACAATCAAGTCTCACACTTAGCTTGCTACCCCATTCGCAAATCCTTAGCATGTATTGTCCCTCATGAACCATTCAAGTAGAGATCCCTTTAGTCTTTTTATTTTACATATGAGGGGTTTCCGCAGTGCATTATATTAGATATCATTTTTTGGGATTCAATTGCATTAAGTAAATCATTAATCTATGACCATTTCCATGAGAGGTAGTCGAAAATGACTAATTTCTCATGATTTTGGAATAGTTCACTTACCACTCATTACATTGGGTGATGCTCACAGGTGTGAGGAAGTGGGATTGAAACCAGTGAAATGAATCACCTAGCGTCAATCATCACTTTCGGGGCTTGCACACAGTAACAATGACTTCTTGGGATGTCACCCATCCCAGAAACCCTCTGGCTCAAGCACGCTTAACTATGTAGTTTTTCCCCATAATCAATCCCACTTAACTTGCTACCCCATTTGCAAAACCTTAGCAAGTATTGTGCCTCAGTAACCATTCAAATAGAGATCCCTTTACTCTTTTTATTTTAAGTATGAGGGGTTTCCACAGTGCATTATATTAGATATTATTTTTTGGGATTCAACTGCGTTAAGTATGTCATTAATCTATGACCATTTCCATGAGAGGTAGTCATAACTGACTAATTTCTCATGATTTTTTAATAGTTCACTTAGCACTCATTGCATCTGGTGATGCTCATAGGGGTGAAGAAGTGGGATTGAAACTAGTGAAATGAATCACATAGCGTTAATAATCACTTCTGGGGCTTGCATCCGGTAACCAGGACTTCCCGAGAGGTCACCCATCCTAGAACTCCTCTAGGTCAAGCGTGCTTAACTATGGAGTTTTTCCCCACAATCAAGCCCACTTAGCTTGCTACCCTATTTGCAAAAGCTTAGCAAGTATTCTGCCTCATGAACCATTCAAGTAGAGATCACTTTACTCTTTGTAAGTTAAGTATAAGGGGTTTACACAATGCATTATTTTAGATATTTTTTCCCCGCAATCAAGCCCACTTAGCTTGCTACCCCATTTTCAAAAGCTTATCAAGTATTGTGCCTCATGAACCATTCAAGTAGAGATCCCTTTACTCTTTGTAATTTAATTATGAGGGGTTTACACAGTGCATTATTTTAGATATTGATTTTTGGGATTCATCTGCATTAAGTAAGTCATTAATCTATGACCATGTCCATGAGAGGCAGTCATAACTAACTAATTTCTCATGCTTTTGGAATAGTCCACTTAGCACTCATTGCATCAGGATATGCTCACAGGGGTGAAGAAGTGGGATTGAAACTAGTGAAATGAATCACATATTGTCAATCAGAACTTCTGGGGCTTACACCTAGTAACTGGGACTTCCCAGGAGGTCACCCATCCCAGAACTCCTCTGGCTCAAGCATGCTTAACTGAGGATTTTTTCCACACAATCAAGCCCACTTAAATTGCTACCCCATTTGCAAATACTTAGCAAGTATTTTGCTTCATGAACCATACAAGCAGAGATCCATTTAATCTTTGTATTTTAAGTATGAGGGGTTTCTGCAGTGCATTATATTAGATATTGTTTTTTGGGATTCAATTGCGTTAATTAATTCATTAATCTATGACCATTTCCATGAGGTAGTTGTAACTGACTAATTTCTCATGATTTTTGAATAGTCCACTTAGCACTCATTGCATCAGGTGATGTTCAAAGAGGTGACGAAGTGGAATTGAAACTAGTGAAATGAATCACATAGCCTCAATCATCACTTCCTGAGCTTGCACCCGGTAACCAAGAAACCCATCCCAGAAACCCTCTAGCTCATGTGCACTTAACTCTGGAGTTTTTCCCCACAATCAAGCCCACTTAACTTTCTACCCCATTTGCAAAACCTTAGCAAGTATTGTGCCTCATGAACCATTCAAACAGAGATCCCTTTACTCTTGATATTTTAAGTATGAGGGGTTTATGCAATGCATTATATTAGATATTGTTTTTTTGGATTCAATTGAGTTAATTAAGTCACTAATCTATGACCATTTCCATGAGAGTTAGTCGTAACTGACTAATTTCTCATGATTTTTGAATAGTTCATGTTGAGGAGGTAAATCCCCTCTGCGGACAGAGGCGATCCCTACTAGCCCAGATCGGGTCTAGCAACAATCAAACACGCTACAGTGGAGGTTCCTAATCGTAAATAAACCGACTTGCGAGGAAGGCTTACCTGGAATCCAATGTTGTTGTTTGTAGAAGAGGTGGTACTCCCATTCCTTTGCCCTGGCAGATCACAATCCTCACGATCTCTGTGATCAGACACCTGCACATGCAAGAAACAATACAAACGCAAGCAGAAAATCCAGTATATACAACTATATGTCAGTCTAAGAGGACATAACTCATGAACATAATCAAGAACAAGAGTGGAACCATAACCAATAGTCGCTTATCATTAAAGAGTCAAAAGAAGAATACAACCAAAGCTTCGACACCGAATTCTCCTTTGGCGGGTCGTCAGCAAAACATGTCTCGATAAGCTTTGTCAAGGATGGGACAAGCCTCTCTCTCCGGATACTTGGCAATAGTCTCCTTGCTTGGATCTGGCCTTAAGGGAATCAAGAAGGCTCTTGCAGCATAAGGATGTGAAAGCTCTTGGGAACTTGGAGATTTTTCAGCCCTTCAGCCCCTTCATCAATGGATGAAGGCTATATTTATAGAGGAGAGGAGGAGGTTGGGATCCCTACAATAGTGGAAGGGAGGCCTTATCCTTTGGGAGGTTCCCCATATGGTGGAAACAAGAGCCAAAGGAGAAGGCCGTGGTTATTCAGTCGAAACCACTCCTGATGACTCATCCACGAAGTTGTTGTAATCAAAACTTCGCCTCCTTTTTTTAAAAAACTTTCCATAAAAAGATTGGCGCGGGTGAAACACTGGGACAAAGCGCCAATTGGCGCGGGCTCAATGTTAATTTCCCCCCATTGGCGCGACTACATAACGGGCTACCAGCGCCAAGGCAAAAACATGTGTTTTTAGGGATGCCTTAGGAAATGATCAACAGAAGGAATGTTGTCCTCATGGAAAGGGATGAAATAATGGTATTTGCAAGGCATGACACTGCTTATTGGTCACAGAAACAACCCTCCAATGGGCGAGATGGGAATTGCAGGGACGGTGACAAATTACTGTGTAACAGATGCCCCCTAAAGCATGAGGCCCGAAAGAGAGAGAGGGGTGAAATGCTTTACGAGAACATGCCAACTGAAAACACTGCCATCAGAAAACTTGTGGAGCGAAGTACAACTGATGTCTCAGATACATTATATATATACGTGGTATGGGCGCAGCCATCCATAACAGAGTATACAATAATCGAGATCCAAGGCATGGACGCAGCCATCCAGAGAGGATCGATAAATAGACTCAGGTATGGTCGCAACCATCCAATCAGTGATTCATGTAACCAATCATAATAATCCACAAACTCGCAGCCTAGATTATAACAAGCAAAATCCAGGGTCTTACGCTCCATCTCGACCCGAACAAAGTACAAGTTCAAGCATGTGAATATGTGAGCTGAAGTCGAACATGCAAGAACATCGTCTGATTACCAGCCAATGACGAAAGCTGTTAACAGACACGAGAGGTACCACCATTAATGCCAATGGTCCTCAAGGTACTACAGGTACAATCTATGGTATGTGAACAATGAGCTGACGTCGAACACCCACAGAATCACTCGATCGGAGGCCAATGATGAAAACCTCACGTCGAATGCGAAGAACTTGCCATTGAGACATGCAGGCTCCAAGGTACCAGAAGGGAGTCTCTAGATCAGCTTCCTGGATAATGAGCTGAAGTCGACAGGAAGTGACCTTGATCGAAGGTGGGCCATAGTGTTTCCCACATCATCGACGCGAGACAGAGGAACATAGTGTCTTTGTGAATCAAGATCAGATGAGAATCAGAGGAAGGTTGGAGTCTGCAGAGGTCAACTTCTATTGAACATATTGATGGCACGACAGTGGATTCGGCAGCATTTGACATCAAAAGATCAGAGGTCATAGTGACGAGGCAAAGAGCAGATGAGAGGTCAAAAGGGATTACCCAAACCCACGGAGGCAAGTGAATAGACGAGATGAGATGTCCCCAACCCGACACGACTGCAGACAAGTGCCATGTTCAAGAGCGACATACTGCCGACACGACAATGATGTTGGTTCCATTTTCCCCACCATTTCGGTGAGTACCTCTTTATTTTTACACAAGCTTGAAGAGGATACCATTTTCTTGTCATATAAATCCGCCCTTCGCACGAATCCATCCTAGTACATTTAACGAGCGCTAGAAAGGAGAAACTCGAATATCGTCATCACGACTGAATCAATATTCTAGGGTTCCTTGAGGTAAGACAAAGGAAGAACCTCGTAATCATGCACCCTCCTCATTAAGAAGGTTCCCACAACAAACCGGCGGAAGGCAAGCTCAGCAATTATTTTTAAATGGCTAGATATGAGATCCTAAAGGTAGAAAACTATGTATGACACTCCTAGGCAATAGGATAGGGTATTCCTTTTTCGTAAATAATCCATCCCAGCCTGAAAAAGGGGTAAACGTATATTGGGTAGATGTCGATTCGTGTCCACTTTAACGAGATCGAAACGACAAGGGCCTCGGCAATCTTTTCATGTTTAGAGAGTCAGAAAAGAGCTGAAAGATGACTCCTCCTGGAGGAACGCGTCGTATAAAGGGTAGCAACTGGTTCCGGTAATGATGGAGGCACTCGAATAAAAGGTCGAGAGGCTGGCTAACAAGACCACTCATCGTAGCGGTTCCTCAGGAACGGGTAAAACAACCAAGTGAAGGCATATGATCGGCCAAGCAGATAGTGACGATGGAGTGAGAAAACCAAGGCTCATCTAGCAAAAATAGGCTGATAAAATGGCAATCACAAGAGGTAAGATGGGAAAGGTTTCATTTTTACACAAGCTTGAAATCAGAAAACTCTGCTTGAAGTTGGTTTCATTTTTACACAAGCTTGAAACAAAGATAAACTATGCTTGAAACCGGTTTCATTTTTACACAAGCTTGAAACGGAAATAAACTATGCTTGAAAAATTAAGCATGCCCCCAGCATGGTGACTCAATTCGAGGTACATGCCCCCCAAGCTTCAATCCATATGAAAGGCAGATGGAGTGAAGGTTCAATTTATGAAATCAAGAAAAAGACTCGATTGGGATTTTAAAAGATCTGATCATAGACTCGAATTGAACAAGAACGTGTTTCATTATTTTAATGAGGTTGACACATTAAAAGAACTATCCTCAGGACAACCTTGTTTCATTTTTTAAGGAGCTTGACACAAGACAAGGAACTCTGCTCCGACAACCTTGTTTCATGTTTTAAGGAGCTTGACACAAGACAAGGAACTCTGCTCCGACAACCTTGTTTCATTTTTTAAGGAGCTTGACAGAAGACAAGGAACTCTGCTTCGACCACCTTGTTTCATTTTTTAAGGAGCTTGACACAAGAAAACGAACTGTGCTCTGACGACCTCATTTCATTTTTAAGGAGCTTGACACAGGAAAAGAACCATGCTCCAACAACCTGGTTTCATTTTTCAAGGAGCTTGACACAAGCAGAACGAACTATGCTCTGAAGACCTCATCATAATGAACAAGAAGTCATCACTTCCAAGAGTTCCACTCTCGATGGAAGGAAAACATCCTGGAAGTCAGGACCCAATGCCCCCAGCACCTGATGCACGACGGCATCATCACTGAGCACAGGCACGGGGTAGGTAGCCACATAGTTGACCTGCGGTGGGGCAGATACAACAGGTGGATAAAAACCAGGAAGGGATGATGGCGGGCTAGCTGCCACATCAGGACCAAAGAACGAAAGTTGATCAATGGTCACGATCTGTCCTTCATGTGGAAAACAGACCACACGAAAAAGGGAGGAGACAAGTGCTCCCATGGCATAGGTGTAATCATGCCCCAAAAGCAGGTTGAAATCCAAGGGGCCTGGGACAACCATCACGTCCATCTGGATGGTTTTACCTCCTAGAGTAATAGGTAACCTTGGAAGGATCCCTAATGGTTGACTCTTTCTTCTGTTAAACGCCAACAGATTCTACGTAACAGGCGCAAGCGGTGGCGAACCAAAAGCTTGCCAGGTAGTGGAGGATAAAATACTAACAGACGCACCTTCGTCTATAATGGTGCTGGGTACGACCAGACCAAAAGCCTGTACTGTAATCTCGAAAGGCACATAAGACAGAAGGCGGTATCCTACAAATCGATTCCAATCAAAGGAAGCGACCAAAATACTCAGAGGGGCTACCATCGAATCGAGAAGGTCTTCCCCTGGTGTTACAGAAGAAGAAGAAGCATCCTCCACGACCTCCATCTCGAAGGCGGGAGGAGTATCCTCCGGGACCTCCATCACGGGAGGTGGAGGAGCAACTTCTTGAGGTATAGGGACAAGAGAATATTTCTCCAAGTCTGAGGAATCTGAAGAAACAAGAAGAACCTGAGGGTTGTGAGATACACTCTCGATGGAAAAGACCTTGTGTACCGCAGATGGGGCCAGTTCAACCGATCCCACGACCAATGGTTGGTCGGGAACACATTCCTGAATGGGAATTTCTGGGGGAGCAGGATTGACCAAGGATGAATCTTGACCAATCGTAGGATCATTTGGTGGAGGAATCAAAGAAAGCTGTTCATAACCAGCTAGAAGGCATGGTGTAGAAACAGTCGAGTTGTCCAAAACTCGCTTAGCTTCATCCATATACTGACAAAGGTGAATGGCATGGTGCCCTTCACACAACTTACAGGGATTGGTAATCTTACCCTGCTTCTTAGGAGCTTTACCAGCACCAGTTGAAGACGTGCCCCCAACTTGACTCCTGGAAGCCAAAGGCAACGGCGGACGACCGTTGGACCATACTTCGAGCACCTTGGGAATGCCAGGGCAGTCTCAAAAAAGATGGTCTCATGTGCACAACATGCAAGGGAACTTGACTTTCTGAGGAGGGTTGGAAGGTTTATCAAGAGAAGGCTTCTTAGGCGCAATAGCTGCAGAGCTAGCCTCTCCTTTATCAGACTTCTTCTTCTTTGTCTTCTTCTTCTTCTTCTTAGCCACCCGGTTACTCGAATCGATACTTTCACCAGGCAAAGTAGAAGAGGAGGACGCAGAAATAGGCGAAGAAGGGGAGAGGTCCACCTTAGAATCAACATGATGTTGTTTAGGCATAGGAACTGATTGAACAGTAGTGGAGACATTCGAGACCACAGAGGTTGAAAACAACCAAACAGGCAACCCAACAGTTAACCCGGGAAGGGACAATTTTTCCATGTAAAGAGCACCAACATTTCCAAAAGGAGGAAAAGGACCAGGATTCCCATCAGAGGGGATTCCTTGGTTGGTGAACTCCGGGAAAGTTGCCATCAAAAATGATCTTCAGAACAACACCCTAAGGAAACTAAGTTAACAAAGTCTTATTTGACACGATTCAAAGTTACTAAAACAAAACAAAAAACTCTACGGTTTCAGTATTTTAAAATTAGAAAAACAGGGACGAGGTAGCTCTCTCTTTGATTGAAACAAGCGTGAGACAGCGCTTGATAAGCCTTTTCAAATTTAAAGAGTCGAAAAGATCGAAATGACTTCTGGAATACTCGAACGGGGTCCTGTATCCTTAGTGACGCAATATACACCTTGGATTCAAAAATGAAACAGAAATCGACCAAGGACTTTCCGTACGTGCAGGTAGTCTCCCCGAATGCTGTGTTCGGTGTATCACGGGTATAGGGCGGCAGACTAGGCTTCCTATGGATAAAGGATTGAAAACCTATAGGGGTCTCCCTTTATATACGCGACGGTACGGGGAGCGCAAGTCCGTACTAGTGCTGTCTAAAGCCAAGAGCGAATGACAGCTACTAGGTTTAACGACGCCGGAACACATCTCTAACCTAGACCTCTAAATGTTTCATTAATGTTTCAATGCTTCCTTAGGTAAATTGAGTAAATTTTATGGTTGATCTTCAATTATGTTCCAGTTTCAAGGCCCTACCGTATGTCATTTGACAATCTCCTATATGCAGCTATATGAGAAAATAAAACTTTTCAATTCGATGAATGCTATCTAGTTAAGGGAAGAGCTTCAAACAATGATGCAACAAACAAAAACACTGAAAAACGAAACTTTTTCCAAACTAGATGACTTTCACTATCTAAAAGTAATTTCAAACATTCAATGATGCGAATAATGCAATGTAATCTATGCAAAATCCTCTTTTCCGAAACTATGCAATTGTAATCTATGCACAATTTCCTTTTTCCTTTTCAAATAATAAGAATGCACTCAATGCATTTTTTGATGAAATGAGAATCTACTTAATGCATGCTTTCAATGAAAGAGAATGCACTCAAAGCGATTTTTAGCTTTCAATCATTAAACAATGTGATCTAAGTTCAATGATAAATCTCAAAATACTCTTCAATGCAATGTGATCTAATGCATTTTAACGAAAATAAAACAATGAGAAGAAAACTAAAATAACGCAAATCTCCTTAACGAAGGATGAATGCAAAAGAGATGTAAACAAACACTAAGAATGCAATCGTTGTTTCAAACACTTTGTAACGAAATCCCTCAAAAGGCGACAAGACATATGAGGTCAAACACCAAGAGGACTTCCAAAGAAAGAGAACAAAACAAGGCATTCATTCCATTTTACATCAAACAATCATAGCAAGAGGACATCCCAAACAATGAGCAATGTAATCTATGCTCATACGAGGAAAAGAGAGGAAGGGAAAGACACACTGGTGAAGGATTTAGGGAAAAAGTCTCAATTTTCATACACCCTGAAATTGGCTCAACTTGTACATTGACAATTAGCACCAACTGGCGCGACTTGCACATTGACAACTAGCGCCAATGGCCAATTGGCGCGAGTTGCTAACTGACAACAAGCGCCAATGCCTGAAAATGAAAAAACAAAGAATTTCTCCCAACCAAGACCAGACTCACCACTTCAAGCAGAATCCAAAAAAAACCTAGAAGCAAAGTACTGACCAAAAGAAGCTTCTGAACAAGGGTAAACCCTAGCACCTACAGGAAATGGCGCGACTGTCTAGATGTAATCCGTGCTAGACAGGGAATGGCGCGAGTGATGAACTGGCAAGCTGCGCCAATTGGCGCGACTGTCAGGGCTAAACTCGCGCCAATCAAGCCAACTATGAAAAGGTGAAAATTCGGAAACGCAGAGGTCAAATCTGATCCTCTAGGGCTGAAACAAAGCCAAAATCACAAAAAAAGCCAGCCAAAAGAGCCAATCAAGCAAGGAGGATCAAGAATCAGCCGAAAAGACAAGACAATGCTCAAAGGGTTCAGTTTACAAACTAAACCGGAGATTGACTGAAGCAGCTTTGATCTACTTCGCAATTTCAGATAAAAAACATTTCGAAGGCTATCTGGCTGTGCTTGAGACTCCGTCTATAGCTTACAAATCAAACAACAAGCTGATTCCCCAATGGAGTCGCCAAATTGTTGAGGAGGTAAATCCCCTCTGCGGACAGAGGCGATCCCTACTAGCCCAGATCGGGTCTAGCAACAATCAAACACGCTACAGTGCAGGTTCCTAATCATAAATAAATCGAGTTGCGAGGAAGGCTTCCCTGGAATCCAACGCTATTGTTTGTAGAAGAGGTGGTGCTCCTGTTCCTTTGCCCTGGCAGATCACAATCCTCACGATCTCCGTGATCAGACACCTGCACATGCAAGAAACAACACAAACGCAAGCATAAAATCCAGTATATACAACTATATGTCAGTCGAAGAGGACATAACTCATGAAAATAATCAAGAACAAGAGTGGAACCATAACCAATAGTCGCTTATCATTAAAGAGTCAAAAGAAGAATACAACCAAAGCTTCGACGCCGAATTCTCCTTTGGCGGGTCGTCAGCAAAACATGTCTCGATAAAGCCTGTCAAGGATGGGACAAGCCTCTCTCTCCGGATACTTGGCAACAGTCTCCTTGCTTGGATTTGGCCTTAAGGGAATCAAGAAGGCTCTTGCAGCATAAGGATGTGAAAGCTCTTGGGAACTTGGAGATTTTTCAGTCCTTCAGCCCTTCAGCCCCTTCATCAATGGATGAAGGCTATATTTATAGAGGAGAGGAGGAGGTTGGGATCCCTACAATAGTGGAAGGGAGGCCTTATCCTTTGGGAGGTTCCCCATATGGTGGAAACAAGAGGCTAAAGGAGGAAGGTCATGGTTATTCAGTCGAAACCACTCCTGATGACTCATCAACGAAGTTGTTGTAATCGAAACTTCGCCTCATTTTTTTTTTTTACTTTCCATAGACAGATTGGCGCGGGTGCAACACTGGGACAGAGCGCCAATTGGTGCGGGCTCAGTGTTAATTTTCCCCCATTGGCACGAGTACATAACGGGCTACCAGCGCCAAGGCAAAAACAGGTGTTTTTAGGGGTCTGCTCAGGAAATGATCAACAAAATAAATGTTGTCCTCATGGAAAGGGATGCAACGATGGTATTTACAAGGCATGACACTGCTTATTGGTCACAGAAACAACCCTCCAATGGGTGAGATGGGGATTGCAAGGACGGTGACAAATTACTATGTAACAGTTCACTTAGCACTCATTGTAGAAATTTATTAATACTGATAGTATTATCAGATCCTCCTGATCTAACAGATTAATCTTACGTTAAATATAGAATCCTTCCACTTAATTCTTTGTGGAAATTAAATCACCAATTGCAAAACACATGAAGAAAATCAATAGCACATAAACATAGTTGTTTAACGGGAAAGCTTAAAGCTAAAAACCCCAACTATCATATATTATGTATATCAATGGAATCATGTAACAATATAATACAAATATTAATACATCAAGATCTTAGTACAATCAGCAATCATTACACAATGTCATGCAGAAATTTGCATATCTATGCACCGATTTCTTTCCTCCTGACAGCCTGCCTCCACTGCACAATTCGTGTTGAAGAATACCTATGAATGACCTCAAATTAGCCTTGCCTTGACTACACAATCCTAATTGGAATCTCCAATGTGTTTCAGATGCATTGAATGCATCACTATAGTCACAACAGATAGTCCATCTCACCCTTTCACCTATATCTCCACTGGGTCTCCACTGGATCTCCACTGAATCTAACATGCAAGTAGTTAATTGTTGTATTTCTTCAGTTGCAAGTAAGACACTACTTGTGAATTAATTAACTAATTAATTCACTCATATTTTACTAGTGTATGTTCAGTTACAACTAGCACAACTGAGTTTAACTCACTGAACTGAGTTAAACTAAATAAAGACTCACATAACTACTCTTCCAACTCTGTTACAACCTACCACTATTAGTTATAACTAAGTCCTCCATGCATTAGTCATCAACCAACCTTGGAATTCGAAATTCCTTCAATCAACTAGTTTGCCACATCAGTTAACTGAAATAAAGTGCTCCAAGAGAATAAGTTACTATTTATTGTCTGATCATTATTAGGGGCTAATAATAACTTACATGCATTCTAATTTTAGACATAAGATCTATAAATAGACTTCACCCATACATCTAAAAATAAAAACTCATCCAAAATTAGATTTTTCTCAACTATCTAGAATCAACCTCCTGCAAATTATAGAATATGATCACCATGTCTAAAAATAGACATACACCTAAAAATAGCCTACGGGCCCCACTTAGTGAAGGTGCTTAATTTTCACTAAGCTCATCATCTTGTTGAATCTCAACACTCATTGCATCGGGTGATTATCAGAGGGGTAAAGAAGTGGGATTGAAACTAGTGAAATGAATCACATAATGTCAATCATCACTTCCGGGGCTTGCACCAGGTAACCAGGACTTCCCGGGAGGTCACCCATCCCATAAATCCTCTCGATAAAGCACTCTTAACTGTGGATTTTCCCCATAGTCAAGCCCACTTAGCTTTCTAACCCATTTGCAAAACCTTAACAAGTGGACTATGCAATGAATGCTAAGTGTTCTATTCAAAAATCATGAAAAAATAGTTAGTTATGACAACCTCTTATGGAAACGGTCATAGATTAATGACTTACTTAACATAGTTGAATCCCAAAAAATGATATCTAATATAATGCACTGCGGAAACCCCTCATACTTAAAATACAAAGAGTAAAGGGATCTCTACTTGATGGTTAATGATGCATAATACTTGCTAAGCTTTTCCAAATGGGGTAGAAAGCTAAGTGGGCTTGATTGTGGGGAAAAAATCCACAGTTAAGTGCCCTTGAGCTAGAAGATTTCTAGGATGGGTGACCTCCCAGGAAGTCTTGGTTACCGAGTGCAAGCCCGAGAAGTGATGATTGACGCTATGTGATTCATTTCACTAGTTTCAATCCCACTTCTTCACCCCTGTGAGCATCACCTGATGCAATGAGTGTTAAGTGGACTATTCAAAAATCATGAGAAATTAGTCAGTTATGACTACCTCTCATGGAAATGGTCACAGATTAATGACTTACTTATCGCAGTTGAATCCCAAAAAACGATATCTAATACAATGTACTGTAGAAACTCCTTGTACTTAAAATACAAAGAGTAAAGGGATCTCTACTTGAATAGTTCATGAGGAACAATACTTGCTAAGGTTTTGCAAATGGGGTAGCAAGCTAAGTGGGCTTGATTGTGGGGAAAAAATCCACAGTTAACCGCACTTGAGCCAGAGGAGTTGTGTGATGGGTGACCTCCTGGGAAGTTCTGGTTATTGGGTGCCAACCCCGGAAGTGATGGTTGACACTATGCGATTCATTTCACTAGTTTCAATCCCACTTCTTCACCCCTGTGAGCATCACTCGATGCAATGAGTACTAAGTGGAATATTAAAAAATCGTGAGAAATTAATCAGTTATGACTACCTCTCATGGAAATGGTCATATATTAATGACTTACTTAACGAAGTTGAATCCAAAAAATGGATATCTAATATAATGCACTACGGAAACCCCCCATACTTTAAATACAAAGAGTAAAGGGATATCTACTTGAATGTTCATGAGGCACAATACTTGCTAAGCTTTTGAAAATGGGGTGGCAAGCTAAGTGGGTTTGATTGTGGGGAAAATCTCCACAGTTAAGCATGCTTGAGCCAAAGGAGTTCTGGTATGGGTGACCTCCCGGGAAGTCCTGGTTACTGGGTGCAAGCCCCAGAAGTGAGGATTGATGCTATGTGATTCATTTCACTAGTTTCAATCCCACTTCTTCACCCCTGTGAGCATCACCCGATGCAATGAGTGGTAAGTGGAATAAATCATGAGAAATTAGTCAGTTACGAATACCTCTCATGGAAATGGTCATAGATTAATGACTTACTTAACGCAGTTGAATCTCAAAAAACAATATCTAAAATAAATTTATGTTGGCGTAGAATTTTAGTCACATTTGCATATCTAAAGAAAAAATTGTATTGCACACAAAATCTTATTCTATGCCTCATCTAGACAATTCCATGTACATCGTTTACCATGTGATTATAGTGTAAAAATGTGCATATTTTCGATGATGCACAACCATATCTAGAATCTAATTTTGGGTATGCATGATGAGTCCAAATGCTAGCTAACCTGGAAGAAAATTGAGTGAAAATGGTAGCTAACCCAGAAGAAAATTGGCTTCGGAGATTTGACAACACCGTTCTATAAGCGATTACCACTGGATAAAGACGTAGAGTATCTTTCAAGATCTCCTCCAAATAAATCAACCTTGGGAGTTCTGATTCCTATAAAACGCTCTCGCTTTCAACTATGACGTCCAACATCTCCTGTGCTCTTTTCAACACTTCTGAACATTTTATCAACGTTGCCATACTGAATTTCTGTTGGTGTACATGGAAATAGTTAGTTTTAATTAGATTTAGTTCATCTTTAGCTATTGCATGCTATGTGCACTTGTCTTTAACTAGTTAACTCTATTGGTTACATGCGATATGCACTTGGCTTTAGTTAGTTAACTCTAGTGCTTGCATGTGGTGCATGTGCACATTAACAGAACATAAAGTACACTTATCTTCTTCGCTTTAATTAGTTAACTCTAGTTCTTGAATGTGGTGCATGTGCACATTAACAAAACATAAAGCACACTTATCTTCAATTAGCTTTAACTATCCATAGTTATTGCATGTACAACTAAGCTTAACTCAGTTGCTTTTATGTATTGATTGTAAAACTAATAATGATGACTTAATTTCATTCTAAATTCTAATTGTTTTTCTTTTTCAACTTGACAAGTTTGTGCAATTATTGTTCAACTAGTCCATATTTGTGCTTTAATAATTTGAAAATTCTGTTGTGTTTGCATAGATGTCCGTTGTTGCGACGATCATGCGCTATGAAATAAAGGACATCTCATTTACAGGCTTCCTAAAGAAGGTAAAATAAGCCCCCATATCATGGGAGGGCTAAAAATACCTTTAAATATTCAAAAATCTTTAGCTTTTTCCACTAAATTTATTAGTACATCTATCAGACTCTTGTCATTATCCTCCTTAATAATGTTCATAATCATTACATTCATTCAAATGCATCAAAAAAAGTTAGGTTAGATCATATTTATTCCATCACCAAGAAAAAAGTGAAGATAGAGTATGGGAGTAAACTATTTTTCCCATCTATGGCCCTTCTATTCATTTTTTATTGTAGAAATTATACAAAAATCATATATATCTTGGATTCATCCAATATAAAAATGTACTAAAGTTAAATACTGAATCGCTTCTACAAATATTTTGCGGAATTAAAAACACAATCGCTAATCACAGGAACATGAAGAAAGATTAATCACACACAACACAGATAATTTCTCAGGGAAAGATTACAGCTAAAAACCCCACTATCTTCTATTGTATATTAATCATGGATCATGAAACAATTACATACAAAAAACCTCACAAGAGCCCTCCAGTACTCAGCTAATTGTCTCACACTGTCATATGAAAAACTGACCAAAACATAGCCAATACTCAGCCTCCAGACAACCTACCTTGCTTGCGCAATCCCTGATGGTAAAGATCCCTAAAGGATAGGAATTATTTCTTGACATGACTATGCAACTATTATGGGCACTCCAATGGGTGTTTGTGTGCATGTGTGCAAGCATATAATCCTACAACTGATAGTCAACCTCCCTTTCACCTAGAACTCAACTGGGTCTCCATTGGATCTGACATGCATGCAGATAATAATAGTAAATCCTGAATTGCATGTGAGATCACTCATTGTGAATTAATTAATATTTAATTAACTAGATCTCTCACTAGTGTATCTTCAGTTACAACTAGCACAACCAAGTTTAACTCACTTAACAGAGTTAAATTGTTTTACAACTTGCACCAGCTCATGCACCACTGCACTTTGAACTCTGTTACAACTAGAATTACTCTGCATGTCCCACCAACCAACCTCTAACTCGAAATACACTAGATAATTGAATTTATCACTTTTAGTTAACTCATTCAAGTCCACATTGAGAATAGATTACAGTTTAATATCTATCTAAATTAAGGGATAATAAAAATAGACATGCACCCAAAAATAGTACTATGGGCCCCACCCTAGTCTGGGTGCTTAATGCAACCAAGTGATAAATGAAACCAAGTGCTTAATGCACTAGGCGTGGGTGCTTAGTCTTCTTGTTGAATCTCAACATTTATCCACATTCAAACAAGTAAAAGAGCTCTGGCAGGACAAAAAATAATAGCTAAAAACATAGGAAATTAGTAAATAGAAAACATATTAGCATAGTATATCCTTCGGTCATCCGAGTCCAAAAAATAAAATAATTTAAACTCGTTGCCATTAGTGGATAGGAACCGTTCCCTGAGTGATCATGTTGTCATTCTCATATAGCTGATAGTATGTAATTCCAAATTCTTTCTGAATACCATGTTTGGATAGATGATCTACCACTATATTTTTCTCCCTATAGACATGGAAGAAATCAATTTGGTTAAATGTGTCCTGTAACTCCCATGTCTTGATGAGACAGTGTGTCAGGTGAGGTTGATTCAATGTGAAGGTCCCCCTCATATAATTTTTGATGACTTGTGAATCTCCAAATACTGAAATCTTGTCAACACAAAGTTACCTCATAAACCATAATAGACCCCATAGCGCTAGTATCTCAGCCCGGATGTTTGTGCCTCACACTCTATTCCAAAATATTTTGTAGTGGAAACAAGTGTCAATTTTAAGCCACGGCCCACAACCACATTGTGATTGTTGTGCCGCACCATCAAAAAACCCTACAGGGAAGGTCATCAAGTGCGGTAACAGCTGTATATACATATTGCGCCTGGGCGCAGTAGAGATATAGCTATCCCTCTAGGTAGTGTATATTTTATGTGCAACCATATCAATATGTATGGGTCTCTCCTGAAAAATCCATTGATTCCATGTGTTCCAAATGTACCAGTTAGAATATAATGGGACAAAGCTCATCTATGACCCCAAGTCCAGCCACCCTCCCGCACAGTCTAGTGTGTCAACAAACAGTCTATATGGGACCTTCAGATGGGAAAATATATCTTCCCATACCTTAATAGAAACACATGAGTAAAATAAATGAATAATGTCCTCCGCCTCCTTACCACATAGGGTGCACCAATAAGGTCCATTAAAACCACGCTTTCATAAATTGGCCCAGATAAGATTCTCCTTGCACCATACAAGCCAGTAGAAAAGGATAATCTTCATTGGGATGTTATAGAACCATATCTTCTTGAACCAACTCTCTGGTAATAAACCTTCTGTGAGTGTGTAAACAAAATCATATGTTTCATGTGTAACTGCACAATTATGAACAAGGGTACCCCCCCAAGTGAGATGATCTCCTATAGCAGAGCGTTGAAGTCCCATACCACACAAATGTACAATATATTCGGTCCATTCAGGGGCCCATGCACTCAATAATTCCAGCTCCAAGTGTCCTTTCCAAATAGGCGTGGATCACTCCTAAGGGTTAATAACATCGTAAAAATAGAAATACCCCTGAGCATGTAACCTCGCTATCAACTCTTGATTGAATTGACAGATCCCCTTAGCCCCACACAGACTGTCAACTCAAATAAAGATTTGGTCACCACCACCAAGGGCCTAGCATAATCATTGCCGAAATAGGGGCCATGCCTTTCTGAAACTTTTCCAGATATGGGAACCATTCCCACTCTCTAAAGCGTCCACTATGTGCCACACTTCCACAGCCCTACCTTCTAAATATTTATAAACATTAATCTCCTGCCAACATCCCTGAACATAAATACCTCTCCATAAGGATTTCAATAAAAATTCTTTCCCTAATAAACCAATATCATGTAAACCCCATCTTCCATGTTCCTTCGAGACAGTAATACAACCCCATCATGAAAGGTGATACTTTCCTTGTGTCTCCTTATCACCCCAAATGAATATGATCATAATGATCTGGATCTGTCTAATGACAGTAGACGGGATAATATACAGGTGTGCCCAGTAAACTGCTAATTTTTGCAAAATAGACTATGTGAGTATATCTTCCCCCCAGAGAGAGAAAGCTGAGAGTCCATTTCTCAATATTCCTTCGATACTTATCAAGTAGCCTATAACAATCTGCCACAACATATGAACATGGTTTTAGGTGGAAACCGAGATATGTAAATCTCTCAATGAGAGCTCCATGTTCAAATAGTATCTATGTCCCTTGTCGCATGTAATATCATGGATTTATCCTTATTAGTCACCATCCTAGTGGCCCTCCCAAAACACACCAAGATATTATGCATTACCTGCCATTGTGAAAGTATCAGTGCCCCAAAAATTAATATATCGTTCAAAAAAGCATTATGTGATACCATATGGTTGTGCATGAAATGAATACCCTTAAACAAAGCCATTCTAATGGCCCCATGAATTTTTAGACTGAGACAGTCCATAACTAATATAAAAATTAGAGGTGATAATGCACCACAATGTTGAAGCCCACGACTTGTCAAGAAGAATCTGGAAGGATTCCCTTTGATGAGCATGGAAAAATGTGCATTAGTAACACACCCCATGATCCATTTGATGGAAGCAATATTCAGTCCATTTTTCAAAATTACCATTCGTAAGAAGGCCCAATCAACATCGGCATAAGCCTTCCATGGATATATTTTCATAACCAAAGCTTCAAGCTTCTTCGTAACAATGGTATGAATGGTCTCCTGTTTAGTGGCAACAACGTCATGGATCAACAGGTTGTGCAAGAAACCAAACTGTTCCTGACTTATATGTCTAGAAAATACCCCTTTAAGTCGAATTGCAATTGTCTTAGAAATGATTTTATATGTGATTTTACAAAAGGAAATGGGCCAAAAATTCTGAAAATGAAGATAATGAGCCTTCTTCAAGACCAGGGCAATAAATGTTGAATTTATCGCAACATGTACATGTTCCTCCTGTTGTGCCTCCCCGACCATGTCCACTAAATCCTACAGAATATACTCAGTGAAATGTGTGAATATCTCCACTACTAACTAATTTGAGCCAAGAATTTTATCTCGCGAAAATAAGTGTAAGACCCTTTTTATCTCGTCCCCCGTGATCAGACTATGCATCGAGATGTTTACATCCCCATCGAACATCCATGGATATTCCATTGTATGAACCAAATGTGATCACCACATATTGAACCTGTCTATGGCCAAATAAATCCTTAAAATATGAGGCCCCTTAATCTTGGATGTCAGTCGTAGTAAAAAAAATCATGTCCAAATGGTCACGATCTTCCAAATGGCGTTGAATTTCCTCTGCATGTTTGTGAAATTGTGAAAATAATTGGTATTCTTGTCCCTAGGAAAAAGCCATGTGGCACGACTCTTCAGTCGCCAAGACTTCTCATGTATCAGTAATATCTGCCTCTTCCTATGTTCCAAATCCTTCATCCTAGCCCACTAATTATCAGATATATGTCCAGAATCCAACTCCCCAAAAATGGATGAATTTTCAGCAATGGTGCCCTTGAGTTCAACCATCAGTAAGCATTTCTTTTCCCGCTCCCACACCTGCACTTGGGTCTTAAGAAATTTAAATTTATCTACCATCTAAGCCATAGGAGAGGAACATGAGAGGAACCAGGCGCCTAACACTATGTAACCCAGAAGTGTGAAACCAGTTTAAGAAAATCCACATCTTCTAGCTAGGTGTGATTGAACTTAAACGGAAACCCATATATAGGCACCTAAAAGTACCATTCAAGAATGATCGATCTCTGATCTAATATTAAAAAAACCCCCACCCAAGACTTGACCGACCTCATAATTTCTAGAAACCCCTCCTGAACAATAAACTGATCCAGTCTCTTTGTGATGTAATCCTCTCCCTTCCAGCCATTATACCAAGTGGGACAGAAAATTCGAGGTTTAATATCATTTAGATGGTGAACAAAGAAAATTTCATATATGAAATCTACCAACGGGTCGTGTCTGCACTACATACCCCATCCTTCCTCATGGGAGAGTGTACAATTAAAATCACTGACCAAAAAAAACATGCCCACCTTGAGAATATCAAAGTCAATCACCCTTTGCCAAAAATTCATGCGATTTCAATATGGAGCATATATGTTAATAACATGTATCTGTGACCTATGTCCATGAATGTAGCTCAGCAAAAACATACTCACAAGGAACTTATACGATGAGAACTTAGCGACATCTAAATCCCACATCACTGCCATCCCACTGAATAAACCCACAACATCAACAACAACAAGGTGCCATGTTGGGAACATAGTATGGAAATATGCATAAGTACAGTCATCATTAGACATTGTTTCCTGCACTAATACCATGATCTATTCATTCTCAAGCAAAAATTACCCTAGCAACACAAATTTAGAGTGGTCGCCCAACCCTGTTATATTCAAGGAGATACACATCATCATTTAAAGGTGCATCCGGGAGATAATGCTCTAAGTACTTGGTCATATATAGTAGAAATGGGGACATCACAGAAATTTTTGAACTCCAAGTCGGGAGTCACACGAATCTCTGAAACATCCACAATTTTTTTCTTGCATCGAGGCCCCTTCTGGTGCATAGTGATGTTTCGGGCTGATGCAAGACAGAATTTTGTCGGTAAAGAGAATGCGAGATAGTTCAAAACAGTAAGACACTGTAGGTCCAAATTAGGATTGGATTCCAGGAAAGCCATATCACTATCAAATGAATTATGGGGGGAAGATACCAAGATGGGAAGGTGCAAAGTGGATGGTGACAGTCAGGAAGAAGGCTATGATACAAGTTATTTCTACTAGGAACCCACCACCCTCAAAGACAATGAGATAATAGGATGGGTACAAGTTTTCCCCACCAGGGTGGGTAAACTGGAGGTGGAAGTACTTCGACGGAGTGGTGCAAAATTAGCCATTCCCGAGATGAGTATAGGGATATGGTTTAGGGGAGACCCAGGACTAGAAATTACAGCCTTATAATAAGCAAATCATCAACTTGATGACACCGGGGAGATCGAAGATAACATGGCTTTAGAGATACCTTTATCCAATATAGTCCTGCAATTCTAGGCATAATTCCTGCCTGTGTACCCTGCGAGACGTCTAGCATAAGTAGCCCTCTTCTCCTGATATGGATTAAATATTTTGTGGCATCCTGCCATCAAATGACCCATCGCATGAAATAGGTGACACCGAAACAGAATCCAACAATAATCTAGGCACTGATGCAGACGCAAAGGATAATTCAACGAGAATCCAAGCTACTCTATTATCTTGTATCCCCAAGTATATCATATCAAGATATACAAAGCATCCTATGGTATTGGAAATGGCGGCTAGAGCACAACATGTCCAAAAATAGAGATGTAACCTCGAGATTTTAGCCTAGATGAGATGGTTTTGCAGGGTGTTCTGCATCGGATTGAAGCCACCATACCAATGGTGCAAAGCCAAAAAAATTCACCCATAGATCGAGGGCCTTCACAATATAAGTTCCAAATATGTCTGTGAAATAAAGTGTATGCTGAACCAACCATTCATCTATTTACATACCTTAAGTGGGTAACCCTGTAATGTTCCCAAATTTTAGCCTCAAAGCTAAATGGAACATTAGAGTTAGTAGTACCTTTAGCCAGTGAATAAATGGGTGGAAAAGCTGTTAAATCTCCTAAGGAGGGATAAAAACACCTCAAGTGTGAAAGGAGGCACTCTTTTCAGCTTAATAAAACACCTCCATGTGTGAACAGGTATATTATCAAGTTGATTCAATCCACTTTTACTAAGCCAACAACGCAGTTGTGGAGGAGGAGGAATCAAAGAAGGAATAACGCAGTTTTGGAGGGAGGGGAATATTTTTATAGAGATGACCTAATTGAGTGTGGCCAAGGGCAAGAAAAATCATAACTTATTTAAGGAAGATGATGGAAGCATTTTTCTTCATGTTTTAGATTTTTATTTTGTCTGCTTGGACTTTTTGCTTCCTTTGCTACTTAGCGGGGTTGCAGTGTTGCTTAGCACCGGCTGTTCCCGAGTGGGAATCCCACCTCTTTACTTGAGGAGCCTCTTGGGGAGAGATTTCATTCATCATTCCACATCAGGTTTTCAGGCCAAGCTTCAACCTACTTCATCAACGCAGTTTTTGCTGGAGATTGTGCAGTGTTACTGGGAGCAGCAATGGAAGGGATTGGAATCCCGGTTTCTGAGTTAGATTCTCATTAGAGGAAGGTTTCCTTCACTTGAGGGACCTGTTTGGAGAGATATAGAGCCTATTTCATATCTGTGGTATCAAACCACACATTTCCCCTACATTCCCAGTGCTGTTCCAACTAGGGAATGCGTTATTTTGGAGGCAACATTTAGCAGATGGTCTAGTGGCTTTGTTGCAGTGTTTTCTTGTGATTGAGAGGTTCAAAATTTCATGGGAGGAAGCCCTTGAGGGATATACATTAGATCAGATCTCTTTTAGCCATCTACAATCTTATGCTTTATTTTTGTAGTGATTATTGATTAATTTTCTGAAGATCACATTTGTATGCAGAGTGTTTGACAAGAAACCCTTGTCGGGTTCTCTTGTATTTTGTATAAGGAGAATAGAGCTTATTTTATGAACATGATTGTCTAATATATGAATAGATATATTTTTCTTCTTAATTTCTGAGTGAAACCCTCTTAAAACTGCGTTGTCCCTTTTCTGCATAATTTATGAGTAGCAGTGTTTGGGATTTTTGGCCATTTTCAGCTACACTAGTGTGGGAGGTCTATTTACCTCACCTAGTTTCATTTATTTATGATATCCTCTTGGACTTAGATGCTATATGAACATATCTATGGGATAAAAGTGATTATTTTCATTTCTATGGCATATATTTCTGAAAATTCATTTTTCTGGAAATGCATAGCTGGGCAGTCCATTTTTGGAATATCTTAAGATATTCCCAATACTGCTTATTTTTCCTATTTTGGGATATTAGAGTGGTATCAGAGCTTCAATATTGTCTCAACCTGTGGATCTCAAGCCATTACACGTTCAGGAGAGATGGAAAGAAAAGAGAAGGCTTCAGTATGTGAAGGAAGGAAGGAAGACAAGCTTACAAAGCTTCTTCCAAAATCTATGTAGAGCTTTCAAGGAGAGCTGAAGAAAATGAGATTGGAGATGGGATCTCCAAAGGAGTTTGGATCTAGAGCTAAATCTAGATTTTCACATGGTGAGTGTGAGCATGTAACTACACACCACGATGCACAATGCAGTCAAGTGCCCAGTTCTATCTTGAGATGGATGAAAGGAGGAAGAATGCCTAAGAGGATGACTCTAAGTGATTTTTTGCCGGAGTATGAATCTGAAACTGAGAGGTTTAGAGATCATACTGATTTCCAAGAATTTTGCAAGATCTAAAAGGAGAAGAGCCAATAGCAGGATGCAGGTAGATTTCTTCTATCTACTTTTGTTGGATTACCTACATGTTTAGCTGGAGCTTGGGTGAAGGAGCTAGAGTCCTATTTGTAGCTGCACCATATTTCTGAAGATGAAGCCATCAAAGTTGCAACGCTGCATTTTAGAGGTAAGGCTCATGCATGGTTTATTTTTGAATCTTTTTCTTTAAAGAATGCAAACACTTCCTCTTATGCAAGATTCATAGAGACATTGGTGGGGAGGTTTGGTGAAATACTTCCTAAGACACATGAGCAAGGAAAACTTGAGAGAAAAAAATCCTTGCATGTTATAGAGGAAACTCCACTTTAGAAAACCATGGGAGAAGCTTGCATCTTGCATTACATATTGCCATAAGTAAGACCTCCAGTACATATTCATAAAAAAGAGGGCATGGGGATCTCCTTTTCATAGGAGGATCCAGCTATTGAGATGTTGCCCATACACATTGATGGAGATGAGGGCAACAATGCTGTCACATCTAGAGAATATCTAGTACTTCATGTAGAGGGAGGAGGAGCACATGCTCCAACAGGAGGGATTCTTGTACCTTTACAAGAAGTTCCCCAGGATCTCATACATAGAGGTCCCAGCAAAATCAATGAGCAGCATGATTGTGCAGCATTTCAGCTTGAAGGAGGAGGTAGGGAGGAAGAGCAGCATCATGTGATGATAGGCACACACCCTTCTCTATTTCTGAGAGATAGTTCAAAGAGGAGGTAGACTATACTGCATTGTGAGAGCAAGGTCAAGGTTGCCCAACGATATGTACAGTCCACTCTTAAGATTGATGTCTCACTACATGGAGGCATTCCACCTGGGAGGCCACCAGATCTATCATTGATGACAGACAACTTATCTTTGGATTCACTGCTCTTGGATTTTTTAGAGGTGAAGAGTTTGGAGGACAAATTTAGCATGGGGGATGTCAAAGTAGTAGGCAGCAACATGAGGAGAGCTTCACATGCTAGATCATCAAAGTTGTCTCTTAGGAGGATTGATCCTTACTGGAGATCTGGGCTCTTAGTAGATTACTCCAAGGATCTTGGTGTATGCATGATTCTCGATGACTCGGATAGATATGATGAGTGTATGGTGGATGATATGGTCATATATTCACATGGCAGAGTCTTCTTGACTAGAGTTTCTAGTCTCAAGGAGGAGTTGCTAATTGCAGCACATGAGGACTTCCTTTCCATGCATTATGATGCATACATTTATTTGGCTGAGGAGTTCACTTGGGAGGGCATCCAGCATGAAATATTTCAGCATATGGAGAGATGCAGAGCCCGGATGATGACAGAGAGGATTTCAAAACCACCTTTGCACTCATTGGGAGTGAGAGAACATTTTCAGTTGAGCCATTTTAGCTCAAGGACCAAGGTACATGGTAGAGGAGGTATACATTTTCATCATGATTTGCCTTTATTTACTTTATATGAGCATCATATTGTACCAAAGAGGATCATTCCTTCTTGCATATTGTATAATAATGTACTTGTAGAATTTTGTAGCATTGACATTGGCTATCTCATTCGTGGTTTGTGGGGGAAGGCACATGATTCTTGGTGTGCACCATTGACACCATATTGTAACTTATTTTTTTCATTTTATGAGATGATTGTGGCAGCAAAAAGGTGGATGGTAAAACACTTGTTATTTCATATTTTGATGTAGGCAAAGGATGCACTGCGCTGGTTCCATGAGTGGAACTATGATTCACTCTCCGGTTGTCACTTGGAAACCTGTTTTCATTGTACTTTGCTTCCATATATTGCTGATATGTTTATGTTCAGGGGAAGTTTTAGTTGGAAATTGGGCTTGAGATTGAGGATGCCCATTGGGAGCATGATTCTCCCCACTTTACATGTCATACATTTTAGGAGGAACCATGGGAAAACCATGATTTCCACATCATACTTTTTCCCTTCTTGTGGGAAGAACCACTTGAAGAACTTGAGGAGGAACTTCATGGATGAATTGTTTGATGGGGGAACTTGGGCCATTCTTGGAGGCCATGTAATTTAAGCTGAAGGATGGAGGCAGCCCGATGTTTACCATGAATGGAGAGAGGAACAATTTGGATGGTAGAATCCAATCTCTCCATGCAGCCCCAACACATTGTACAAAACCGGGGTTGATGATTTTCTTGTTGAGCTACCTAGGATGGCTCATTTCATTTGGATGATAGCATGGGTGGAGTCAGTCATTCTCCATGTTTGTCATCACTCCTACTTTGTGGAGGCCATGAGACAACAAACAGGTTTCCATTCACACTTTCCACCTTTGATTGATGTGGACCATTTGGTTTTGCGCACTTGGGAGGAGACATTGGATGACAGTTTTATTGCAAATTATCTTGATGCAGTGATGGAGGCCATTGATGGGAGGACACATGAGGAGGAGGGGAGAAAATTTTCTCTCCCTATGCATTTGCTTGAGGACAAGCAAATATTTTGGAGGGGAGGACTGTAATGTTCCCAAATTTTAGCCTCAAAGCTAAATGGAACATTAGAGTTAGCAGTACCTTTAGCCAGTGAATAAATTCATGGAAAAGCCCTTAAGTCTCATAAGGAGGGATAAAAACACATCAAGCGTGAAAGGAGGCACTCTTTCTAGCTTAATAAAACACCTCCATGTGTGAGCAAGGATATTATCAATCTGATTCAGTCCACTTTTACTAAGTCAACAACGCAGATGTGGAGGAGGAGGAATCAAAGAAGGAATAACACATTTTTAGAGGGATGGGAAAATTTTGATAGAGATGACCTAATTGAGTGGGGCCAAGGGAAAGAAAACTCATAACTTATTTAAGGAAGAGGATGGAATCATTTTTCTTCATGTTCTAGATTGTTATTTTGTCTGCTCAGACATTTTGATTCCTTTGCTGGTTAGCATGGTTGCAATGCTGCTTAGCACCGGGTGTTCCCAAGCGGGAATCCTACCTCTTTCCTTGAGAAGCCTCTTGGGGAGAGTTTTCATTAATAATTCCACATTAGGTTTTTTTTCCAAGCTTGAGCCTACTTCATCAATGAAGTTTCTGCAAGAGATTGTGCAGTGTTGTTGGGTGCAGCAGTGGAAGGGATTGGAACCCCAGTTTCTGAGCTAGTTTCTCATTGGAGGAAGGTTTCGTTCACTTGAGGGACCTGTTTGGAGAGCTCTAGAGCCTATTTTAGATATATGGTATCAGACCACACATTTACCCTACATTCCTAGCGTTTTTCCATCTAGGGAATGTGTTATTTTGGAGGCAGTGTTTAGCAGATGGTCTAGTGGCTTCGTTGCAATGTTTTCTTGTGATTGAGAGGTTAAACATTTCATGGGAGGAAGCCCTTCTACACTCTTATGTTTTAGTGTTGTAGTGATTATTCAATAATTTTGTAAAGATCACATTTGTATGTAGAGTGTTTGACAAGAAACCCTTGCCGGGTTCTCTTGTATTTTGTATAAGGAGACTAGATCTCAGTTTATGAACATGATTTTATAATATATGAGTAGATATATTTGTCTTCTTAATTTATGAGTGAAACCCTCTTAAAATTGCGCTGTCCCTTTTCTGCATAATTTCTGAGTAGCAGTGTCTGGGGTTTTTGGTCATCTTCAGCTACACTAGTGTGGGAGGTCTGTTTACCTCATCTGGTTTCATTTATTTCTAATCTCCTCTTGGAATTAGATGCTAGATGAATGTATCTATGGGATCCAAGTGATTATTTTCATTTATATGGCATATATTTCTCAAAATGCGTTTTTCTGTAAATGCATAGTTGGGAAGTACATTTTTTGGAATATCTTAAGATATTCGAAAGTCTCTTGAAAGTGTTCGAAAGTCTCTCAAACCAGGTTCAGGTTGTAGATCTCATAATTTTGAATCCAACGACATAGAAAACACTCAATTATGAGTCCGTATGGAGTTATGAGAAGTCAAATTTTGGGGTTGACTTGGTGACTAGGCAGCCTTAAGGAAGGCGCAAATTTGACCTTTTCTGGCCACTGGATTCCGGTAAACTCAGGCCAAAATCTGGGAAAAATTTTGGCCTCTTTAATTTCACTCTTCGGTCAAAATCAACATTTTTGAAGATGCACAATTAGTTCTTAAAACAGAAAATAATTAAAATTTTGGGTGGCGAGCCACCAACCCTGCCACCCATGGCAACCATATTTATATATGTTTAAATATATAACATGTTTCGGTGCCAGTGGGGGCGAGCCCGCCCAGCCACATGGGCTGGACCTCGAACGGGTGGCACCACCATCAAACCACTGTAACCCACTCTCCATATTACGTACAAAGGCCGGCAGGTACATGGGGAGCGGCTTGCCCAATGCGGGCCCGACCCCTCCCCCCCTCGCCCAACATATCCATTCTAATATTAAATTAATACGATGGGTTTTTAAAAATATATTTTCTGGTGGTTAAAACCGTTCCGCCTTATTTTGGAGGGGGCGAGGTTTGACAGCACAGCCACCTCCCTCACAATTTGGGATTTTATCAACGCGCCCAACAGTGGGTTTTGTAAACTCTGCCGACTTGTTTACATATAAACCTGTCATTTGCAAATGCACCCGGGCCAAGGCAGAGCGGAGCGTGCACGAATTTTGAGGTTTATTATTTTTTGTTATTGCAGGTCATGTGGAACCATGAGCCAGAAAAGAGGCAGGCGGAACCTTGATTGATGCCAACTTTAAGGAGGGAAAAATTTTGACTTTGTCCAAATGGGACAAATTTTATGTCATTTTTGTACTACTCGATGCCACGAGTCTGATGGCGTAGTAATTTTTTTCATCTTATTTTTCAGTTTTTCAACCACTTTTGGAGGTGGGTTATGCAGGTGTTAGATTTCCACAAGTGAGCAGTCATTTTCACATTTTTGGATGCCACAACAGTGATGGTGTTTTCAGATTCTGCCACAAAGCAGATCAGCCTTAAGAAAATGTTAGCATGAGGTATATGATGTGGATTTCATGTACTTCTTCATTTCTTTCTCTTTGAGATGCATTATGTCTTGCAAATCCCAGTTGATACATGAGTCGCGGAATCTTGCATTGTTTTGTTATTGATGTACTTTCATCTATGGATTTGTGTTATGTATGGGATCCCTTTTATGCCATATTGGCGGGATGCTCAATTTAATATGTTTGTTCTTTGATATCTCTTGTTTTCCAATATTGGCAGGATACTCATAGTTATTACATGTGAATTATTATCTTACTGATAGGATTCTTTCTTTATGTATGAGAGTTCCAAAGTGGAACATCTCTTAAAGAAGTCCAGCCACTCTTGCGCGAGGGAATTTTTCCTTGTATGTCATAGGAAAACACATCCATGTACATATTCTTCTTACAGAAAATAATGCAGCGGCCTACAACATCTTGACTCCGAGGCCCGGAGATGTAGTCCCTCCTGGACGAACTCCGTTATCAAACGATGTGTTCTTATGATTGTTGATCTTCAATTATGTTCCTCTTATTTATAGCTACAATTTTTCATTTCAATTGATTAATGTATTAATTAAATGGAATTCTAATTATCAGCCGAAGTAAAAGGTCTTGGTTAAGGGTATCAAAATTTTACCCTGGATCGAGTGGTATCAGAGCAAGTATTCTTGCTGATTGGATTACAGGCATGAACATTGAATTTTTCCTAAAGTTGAGCCTTGGAGACTGTCAAGGACATGTACAAAACCATGCTCAGGGTGTCTGAGAAAGCGGACATGTTGTACGAGGCTTATGAAAAACAAGCAGCAGGAACGAATAATTGAAGACCTTCCTACACGAAGAGAAGGAAGACAAACATTAGTTGCAGCTTCAGTTGCAAGGCACAACAGAAGCGTGGGAAGATTATAAGCAGAACAAAGAAATTATTCAAGAAGATCATGATACGTTGAAGACCCCCCTACAGGAAGAGAAGGGGGAGAAGCATCATGTGCATCTTCAGTTGCAAGCCATGACAAAGACATGGGAAGGATTGAAGTGAAGAAACGAAATTCTGCAAGCAGATCATGATGCCTTGAAAGAAATCCTACAGAAAGAGAAGGAGGAGACGCAATAGTTGCAGCTTTAGCTACAAGCTGTGTCAGAGGCATTGATGGAAGTGAAGCACAATGAAGGCTTACAACAACGTTCTTAATCTATTTCGCAATCAACACCTAAGGTAAATAGTGTTGATTTTCTTTAGTATCTTCACATGATATAATTTCAATTGGAAGTATCGAGATACTCATTGCCGGAATGGGCATGAGACTCCTCACCAAGATGGGGTATAGAGGAGGAGGTCTTGGTGTTCATGGCTAAGGCATAACCAAACCATTGGAGGTTGTGCAACGACCTCATTATGCAGGTTTGGGGTACACTGACGAAGGATGTTCGAAGGACATCAAGGGAAAACAGATAATGATGAACTCTCCAAGGAAGAGGAATGATGGGGACACTTCTCCATCGTTCCATGACAGTGCACATTGCAGTGAAGGAACTAAGGTGAGCTCCCATCATCATGATCACACCAGAGACCACCGCAGAAGGTATACTAAGTATCATTATTCTAGAGTGCATCTTAATTATAAGAATGCTGATAACTACAGTCGTAAAATATGGCATCGTAAAACTTGTTATTTTTTTGGTTTAAATAACCATGTGATTTTTGAGTGCTGGAAGAGGATGGCAGTACAAAGGAGGAAGAGGTATGAAAAGCCTTCTCCCCAACATGAAAATAAATCAGTTAAGCAAGTTTGGAGGAAAAATAACTTTTGCACCCATCGCGACCGAAGTGGCCACCAAAGAGCCACACACTGGAAACTTCATCCAGAGAAGCACCTTAAAGACAAAGCGCCCATGTATACACAAGTCTAAAGAGCTGATCGACAAGCAAGTTCACCACAAGGAAATGATCCACTCACTTTAATAAGTGAGAAGTGGTTCTTCTAGATTGTTTTTTTCTAGAGACGTTAAGCTTGTCATGGCCATGCTTGTAAATCATTTGTCGCATTTTTTATTATGAAAGTGATGATGTGTTTCCATCACTTGTTTAAGCGACCATGATATTTTTTTGGCCTTGTTTTATAAGTCGTGTGTTGGATCTCTTTCATGTAAAAGTGCTGATGTGTTGCCATCACTTCGAGATGTGTCGATTATGTTTTGGTCATGTTCTATGAGTCGTTTGATGCATTTCTTTCATGTAAAAGTGATGAGTTGTTTTTCCATCACTTCGAAATGCGATTACGAGGTCTGGTCTTGTAATTTTGTTGAGGTATGATTTCTATTTTGCTATAATCTTGACCACCGAGTAAATTTTATAAACTCATGGTAAGTATGGAAATATTTGGGTCATTGTTGGTCACATTGAGAATGTAATGTTCATTGAAGCTTTAGGTAGGTGTTGGAATTTTGATTCCAAAGTACGTGAGGTGAAGGAGTCTTCAAAGGATGTGCCTTTTCAGACATTTTCATTTCTACAGTTGCTGGTGTTGGCTTTGGATCTTGATTCCGAAATACGACAGATAAAGGAATATTCAAGAGATGTGCCTTTCACACATTTGTGCCACAACAATCGTAGATGTTGGATTTGAATCTTGATTCTGAAGTATAAGAGGTGAAGGAGTCTTCAAGGGATGTGCCTTTTCAGAAATCACATTGCAACAGTTGTAGATGATGGCTTTGCATATTGATTTCGAGGTACGTGAGGTGAAGGATTCTTCAAGGGATGTGCCTTTTTAGACATTTTCATTTCTGTGGTTTCATCTGTTGGCTTTGCATCTTGATTGCGAAATACGACAGATAAAGGAATCTTCAAGAGATGTGCCTATCACACATTTGTGCCACAACAATTGTAGATGTTGGCTTTGCATCTTGATTCTGAAGTACGAGAGGTGAAGGAGTCTTTAAGGGATGTGCCTTTTCAAACATCGAATTGTAGCAGTTGTAGATGTTGACTTTGCATCTTGATTTTGAAGTACGAGAGGTGAAGGACTCTTCAAGGGATGTGCATTTTCAGACATCGCATTGCAGCAGTTGTAGATGATGGTTTTGCATCTTGATTCTGAAGTACGCCAGGTGAAGGAGTCATGTAGGGATGTGCCTTTTAATGACAGTTGTAGACAGTTGATGATAGGTAAACCTTGATTCTTTTGGAGGACCAAAAGCTCCTCAGTGCGGAGGAATGATCTAGGTGGATTAAATAGGTACAAGTACAAGTGGGTCAGCACAAAGGGCTCAAAAATCAAAGTGTTCGAAATTTTCTTGAACGAGGTTCAAGTTGTAGATCTCGTCATTATGAGTCCACCGACGCAGACGACACTCAATTCCGAGTCCGTATGGAGTTAGGAGCGGTCAAATTTTGGGGTTGACTTGGTGACTAGGCAACCTTAAGGAAGGCAAAAATTTGACCTTTTCTGGCCACCGGATTTCGGAAAAATCAGGCCAAAATTCAGGTGAAATTGTGGCCTCTTTAATTTCACTCCTTCGTCAAAATAAAAATTTTCGAAGATGTGCAATTAGTTCTTAAAACAGAAAATAATTAACATTTTGGGTGACGAGCCACCAACCCTGCCACCCACAACAACCATATTTATATATGTTTAAATAGATAACATATTTCGGTGCTATATGGGGTCAAACCCTCCTGGCCACGTGGGCCAGCCCCCGTGAAGGCGGCACTACCGTAACCCACTCTCCATATTACGTACAAAGGCTGGTAGTCACATGGGGGCGACTTGCCCAATGCAAGCCCGACCCTCCCTTAACATATCCATTCTAATATTAAATTAATATGATGGGTTTTTTAAAATAAATTTTCAGGTGGTTAAAAATTTTACGCCTTATTTTGGAGGGGTCGGGGTTTGACCACCCGACCACCTCCCTCACATTTTGGGATTTTACCAATGTGCCCAACAATGGGTTTCGTAAACTCCACCGACCTGTTTACATATAAACTTGTCATTTGCAAATGCGTCCAGGCCAAGGAAGAGTGGAGAGCGCATGAATTTCGAGGTTTATTATTTTTTGTTATTGCGGGTCATGTGGAACCATGAGCTAGAAAAGAGGTAGGCAGAACCTTGATTGAGGCCAACTTTCAGGAGGGAGAAATTTTGAATTTGTCTAAATGGGACAAATTTTATGTCTTTTTTGCACTACTCGATGCCACGAGTTTGATGGCATAGTCATTTTATTCATCTGATTTTTCAAATTTTCAGCCACTTTTGGAAGTGGGTTATGCAGGTGTTAGATTTCCACAAGTGAGCAGTCGTTTTCAGATTTTTTGAGGCCACAATATTGATGGTGTTTTCAGAGTTAGCCACAGAGCAACTCAGCCTTAAGAAAATGTCAGCATGAGGTATATGATGTGGAGTTATGTACTTCTTCATTTCTTTCTCTTTGAGATGCATTATGTCTTGCAGATCTCGGTTGATACATGAGTCGTGGGATCTTCCCTTGTTTTGTTATTGATGTACTTTCAACTATGGATTTGTGTTATGTATGAGATCCCTTTTATTCCATATTGGCGGGATGCTTAATTTCATATGTGTGTTGTTTGATATCCCTTGTTTGCCAAGATTGGCGGGATACTCATAGTTATTACATGTGAACTATTGTGATACTGATATGAGTATTTATTTATGTATGAGAGTTCCACAATGGAACATCTCTTAAATAAGTCCAGCCACTCCTGCATGAGGGCATTTTTCCTTGTATGTCATAGGAAAAGACATCCATGTACATATTCTTCTTACAAGACATAACACAGCGACCTACACCATCTTGACAACGAGGCCCGGAGATGTAGTCCCTCCTAGACGAACTCCGTTATCAAACAACATGTTCTTATGATTGCCGATCTTCATTTATGTTCTTCTTATTTACAACTACAATTGTTTATTTCAGTTCATTAATATCTAAATTAAATGCAATTCTAATTATCAGCCGGAGTAAAAGGTCTTGGTTAAGGGTATCAAAATTTTACCCTGGATCACAAACATAACCACACAAGTGCCACCACATATGGCAGAGTTGTATACTAACACTTTTACATGGCCTAGTAATATTTAGAGTAAGCATCCATATTTCCCACAGACTCTCATGTCTCAGAATGTCACCTTCTCCATTCACTCTGTCCCCCACAAATAATGCTTCCACCACAAATTTACTCAAAAAACCACACATAACCTTAAACAATGTTACCCATATGTACTGATTTATATAAATCATCAACGTACTCAGACTTACCAGATTAACCAAATCAATATGAATAAAACCAGAGGGCTGATAATCTTATCCATTTTTGGAGAAATAAAACTAGAACCAGAAACATGGTTGTTGGTGATTCGGTCCCTTGCCCTCACATAAGGGCCAAAACATTTCAAAAAATAAACTTGGTTTGTGGACACCGTACACTTCCGAGCCAAGGCCATTTCCCTCCATATAGAAATTAGTTGCGCGGAGAAGAGGAGGGAAACTTACGAAACCGATATTTAGGACATTTAAGCTGAGTCTTAATATCATTTTATCTTAACCCATTTTTTATCATTTTGTCTCAACCCACTTTGTCTTAAAAAGACATTTTAGACAAGTCTTAAAATCATTTTCTCTTAACCTTTTTTTTTTTTTTAATTATCATTTTTCTCTTAAGATTTTGAAGCGGCTTGAGTTAATCCAACCAAGTTTGTCTTAAAATTACCCTTTTTGTCTTAACCCACTAGTTGACTTAATCCTTTTTTTCTCTATCACTTTTCATAACACCTTAACTTAATTAGCACAACCACATTGATAAATGTGTTTGATAAACCCTCATAGATTTATATCAATCACATGCACAACCACATTAGTTAACGTGGTTAAAGGACGGCCATAGACATACTTAATATTACTTAATATTAATATTAATAATGTTAAATATATAATAATATTATTATTATTATTATAAAAAATACTAATATTATTTTATTTAAATTATAATTAATAATAATAAATGAAAGAAACTTAAAAGAATGAGATTTAATATTTAAATCATATTAATAAATATATAATAAAAATAATATTAGAAAAATAACTAAGAAAATAAATTATTATTATTAGAAATAATAATAGTGATTAATTTATATTAATTAATGTTAATTTATTGTTATCATAATCATTTTAAAATAATAATAATTATTATAAATTAATTATTATTATTATGATTAATTAGTATTATTATTTAATATCATTATAAATTAATAAATATTAATAAATAAATAATACTTATTAAATAAAAATAAAGAAATAATAATAATTATTTAATTACTTGATAATAATAATTATTAATATTATTAATATTTAATTTAATGAATTATTATGAATTAATTAAATGATTATTATCAAATAAATAATAATAATAATTAATTTTTATTTAATAATAATTATAATTATAATTAATTACAATAATTAATATTTAATATTTAAAAATATTAATATCTTAGTCCTCAAGATGAACTACGCTAGGTAGTTCAAAACACGTTAGCCCAACAATTTGAATGTGATTTTTACCAAAAAGAAACTTTACTGGATACAATATGGATCACATAAGCTTAAATTTAGATATAAATAATTATTATTATTAATAAATATTAATTCATTAATAATAAGAAGAATATCAATATTAATGATAATTAATAAATATTAAATCGATTTTATTTATTGTTAATTAATTAATTAACAATAACAATTAATTATTATTATTATTTATTACAAAGATTTAAATATTGTTTCTTTATAATTTATATCAATTATTATAACCCTAACATAAATACTATAAAACAAGGTATATAAATCTATGATAAATATAACAAATATTAAAATAAACCATGGTTGATTTTGATATTGAGAAAATATTTGTCACAATGCGATGTTGGACCATGGTTGACCATGATTGATTTTCATATTGAGACAATATTTGTCACAATGCGACGTCGGAACATGCTTGATTTTCATATTGAGAAAATGTTTTCCACAATGTGACATTGGACCATGGTTGACCATGATTGACCATGGTCGATGATGGTTGACAAGGGTTGAATATGGTTTATTTTCATATTGGGACAACCTTTGTCACAATGTGACGTTGGACCATGGTTAACCATGATTATAAATCCAAGGGATTTTACTAAACCCTAGGATTAATATGATAAACCTGATGAATAATATTATACCTAAGGAGTATGAACCCTTAGATTAATAAACCCAAGGGATTGAAATTATAAACCTAAAGTAATAATAAACCCAATTTATTCATACTAAAACACCAAAGGATTATAAACCCAACAGAACAATATTAAACCCAAGGAATTATTATTATAGACCCAAGGTATATAAACCCTAAAATAAATATGGCTGACCATGGTTGATTTTCATATTGAGACAATCCTTGTAACAATGCGACATTGCACCATGGTTGAGCATAATTGGAATTTATATTTTAAATTAAATCGATTATAAACCTAAGGGATTTATATTTAACCTTGCCATTAATATTATAAATCCGATCAATAATATTATACCTTAGGAATATGAACCCTTACATTGATAAACCCAAGGGATGGATATTTTAAACCTAAGGCAGTAATAAAACCAAATGATTAATACTAAAGTCCGAAGGGAATAATATTAAACCTAAAGGATTATTATTGTAAATCCAAGGTATATAAACCCTAAGATAAATATTAATAAATCCTAAAACAAACATGGTTGACCATGATTAACCAATATCAACCACAGTTGATTTTCATATTGACCATCGTTGACCATGAATGGCCCTGATTGACCATGGTTGTATGTGGTTGATTTTTATATTCACGCAATCTTTGTGACAATGTGACGTTGGACCATGGTTGACCATGATTTACCATGGTTCACAATGGTTAGACATGGTTTATTTTCATGTTGAGACAATCTTTGTCACAATGTGGCATTGGACCATGGTTGACCATGATTATAAACCCAAAGGAGTTATATTAAAAACTAGGATTAATATTATAAACCCTATGAATAATATTATACTCTTGGAATATGAACCCTTATATTAATAAACCCAAGGGATTGATCTTATAAACCCAAAGGACTAATAAACCCAAGGGATTAATATTATCAACCCAAGTTATATAATCCCAAACATAAATATTATAAACACTAATGTAAACATGGTTGACCATGGTTGATTTTAATATTTAAAAAATATTTGTCATAATGTGATGTTGGACCATGGTTGAACATGATTAATTTTCATATTGAGAAAATGCTTGTCACAATTCGAAGTTGGACAATGGTTTACCACGGTTTATTTTCATATTGAGACAATATTTTCATGATCTAATGTTGGAACATGGTTGACCATGATTTACAATGGATGACCATGGTTATCACAATGTGATGTTGGACGAAGAGACAATGTTTGTCACAATGTGACCATGGTTATTCACCATGGTTGACCACGCTTGACTATGATTTATTTTCATATTAAGACAATATTTGTCACAGTGCGATGTTGGCCAATGGTTGACAATGTTTGATTTTCATATTGAGACAACCTTTGTCACAATGTGACAGTGGACCATGGTTGACCATGACTGACCATGGTATTTGTCAGAATATGACATTGGACCATGTTTGACCATGATTGAACATGGTTTACCATGGCCGACAATGGTTGAAAATGGTTTATTTTCATATTAAGACGATCGTTGTCACAATTTGATGTTGGACAATGGTTGACCATGATTATAAACCGAAGGGATTTATATTAAACCTTAGGATTAATACTATAGACCTATTAATAATATTATATCGTAGGAATATGAACCCTTATATTAATAAGCCTAAGATAATGATATTATAAACTAAAACAAATAATAAACCCCAAGGGATTATTACTAAAACCCCAAAGGATTATAAACCCAAGAGAAAATATAAAACCCAAGGGATTAGTATTATAGACCTAAGGTATATAAATCCTAAGTATTATAAAACAAAAAATAAACATGGGTGACCATGGTTGGTAAACCCTAAATTAAATATTATAAACCAAGTTATATAAACGATATCATAGATATCATAAATATTAAAGTAAACACGACTTACAATGGTTGACCATGGTTGACCATGGTTTGTCATTATTCATTTTCATATTAGGACAATATTTGCCACAATACTATGTTGGACCAAGGTTGACCATTCCTTACCATGGTTGATTTTCATACTGAAACAAAATTTTCAACAATGTAACCAAGAACCATGGTTGACCATCGTTGACTAGGTCGACGATGGGTAACAATGGGTAACCATGGTTTTTTTTCATATTGAGACAATCTTTGTCACAATCTGACATTGCAACATCGTTGACCGTGATTATAGACTCAATGGATTTATATTAAACCCTAGGATTAATAAGATAAACCTTATCAATAATATTATACCCTAGGAATATGAACCCTTAGATTGATAAACCCAATGTATTGATATTATAAGACCAATGGAATAATAAAACTAAGTCATGAATACTAAAATCCCAAAGGATTATAAACCCAAGGGATTAATATTATAGACCCAAGGTATATAAAACCTAAGCTAACTATTAGAAACCCTAAAATAAACATGGTTGATCATGGTTGATTTTCATATTGAGGTAATCATTGTCAGAATGGGATGTTGCACCATGGTTGACCATGATTGGAATTTATAGTATAAACTAGATGGATTATAAACTCAAGGGGTTTATATTAATCATTAGGATTGATGTTATAAACCCTATCAATAATATTATACCCTAGGAATATGAACCCTTAGATTAATAAACCCAAGGGATTTATATTCTAAACCGAGTGTACTAATAAACCCAAATAATTAATAATAAAATACGAAGGGAATAATATTAAACCCAAGGAGTTAATGCTGTAAACCCAAGGTATGTAAACCCTTAGATAAATATTATAAACCATAAAAAATATGGTTGACCACGATTGATTTTTATATTGACCATGGTTCACCATGATTGACCATTGTTGACCATGGTTGACCATGATTTATTTTCATGTTGAGACAATTTTTCTCACAATACGACATTGGACCATGGTTGACCATGATTAAACGTGGTTTACCATGGTTGATTTTCATATTAAGACAATATTTGTCACAATGTGACATTGGACCATGGTTGATGATGATTGACCATGGTTGAGGATGGTTGAACATGGTTGACAATGCTTGTCACAATGTGATGTTGGACCATGAGACAATTTTTGTCACAAATTTGACAATAATTATCAACCATGGTTCACCATGAATGACCATGGATCATTTTCATATTGAGACAATATTTGTCACAATGCGTCGTTGGAGCATGGTTGACATGATGGATCATGGTCGAGGATGCTTGACATGGTTGATTTTCATATTGAGACAATATTTGTCACAATGTGATGTTGGACCATGGTCGACCATGATTAACCTTGACTGACCCTGACTGATTTCCATATTGACCATGATGATCATGGTTGACTATGAATGCCAATAGTTTAGCATGATTTATTTTCATATTGAGAAAATATTTTCCACAATGCGACGTGGACCATGGTTGACCATGATTGAACATGACTGACCACTGTTGACCATGGTTGGTTTTCATATTGAAAATATTGGTCACAATGTGACTTTGGAACATGGTTGAACATGATTAACAATGGTTGACAGTGGTTTAATATGGTTATTCTTTATATTGAGATAATCATTATCACAATGTGACTTTCAACCATCATTGACCATGGTTTACCATGATTATAAACCCAAGATATTTATATTAAACCCTAGGATTAATATTATAAATCATATTAATAATATTATACCCTAGGAATATGAACCCTTAGATTGTTAAACCCAAGGGATTGATATCATAAACCCAAGGGATTAATACTAAAAAAATCAAGGGATTATAAACCAAGCGAATAATATTATACCCAACAAATTAGTATTATAAACTCAAGGTATATAGACCCTAGGATAAATATTATAAAACTTTAAATAAGTATGGTTGATTTTCATATGGAAACAATCTTTGTCACAATGAGACATTGCAAGATGGTTGAACATGATTAATTTTCATATTGAGAAAATATTTCTAACAATGCATGTTGGACCATGGTTTATTTTCATATTGTGACAATATTTGTCACAATGTGACCCTGGTTCACCATTGTTGATTTTCATATTTCTACAACCATTGTCACAATGCGACGTTGGAACATGGTTGACCATAATTGGTTTTCATATTGAGATAATATTTGTCATATTCGGTCGACAATGAATCCGTTTGTTGGGAAATTGTGTAGCAACAAAAGACGTAAATCATTGAATTGTAAGGTCAGTGTAGTGTACTTAAAAACACAATGACTGATATAATTATCTATTCAAATATGGCACTTTCAGTGATTAATTTATCAACGGGTTCCTTGAGGAATAAAAAGAGATAAATAGTTCAACAATAAAGAGTGGAGATTATAGAAATGGAACTTGAAAAGCCAATCCAATTTACTACAAAATTAAAAATGTATTGAACCAAAAACTCTCTACAACTATGCTTGATGTTTTTCAAACTTTGCTTATTATTAAGAGAAGACATAAACATATTTTTAAATTTGATTATGTTTTCATGTATTGTCAAACAATTTTTTTCTTTTAATTATTTAATAATAACATAAAGAATATATATTTAATATATAATTCTAAGTTAAATAATAAATTAATGGTATTTTTATAATACAAATAATTTTTAATAATAATAAAAACATTTACCAACTATGAAAATTAAATTTACTTAACTCATAAACATTTTGATTATTATTATGATATATTAAAACATATATATCATGTTAAATTCTACCTAAATCATGTTGATATTATGAGACATCATATTTATGGAGACTTTATGCATACATAAGATAAGATATGAAAAAGTAATAAAACCTTATACACGCTATGAACAAACACAAAAACGAACTGTTCTCAAGCTCAAAAGCATTGAGAATTAAAATGAATTAAACTTTTATTTTCGATTTAGACTACATTGCCCTGTAAGGTTATTTATTAGCATTGTAAGACCTTTGGTAGTCTCCTCCAGGAATGAGTCATATTAAGTTTATCATTCACGCATTTAAATAATGGATAAAGCAAGGTTGACATTCGTTCATAATTTTCTAATATTTTTGAATTATGTCTTAACATTCTAAACAACTTTTTTTTGATAATATATTGTAGTTTATGATTTTGTAAGCATATTACTTAGATGAGAGGAAATACTATTAACAGTATTTCCAAGTAACATCGAAATTAAAACCAATGATAAGCCCAGGCTACATGCTTATTCCCAACTCTATGCCATAATATTCTTAATTAATCATTGTATTAAGCGATAATATTACAACACATTGGATTTTATGCTTGGGTAATCACATTACTTAATAAATGATGAAAACATTTAGAGTATCTTTAATATAAATTCTTGGTAATACAAAATTTAAAAGTAACGATATGTAATGGCTAAATACTTATTCTCAAACTATTTTAGACGATGTACTTAATTTATTTCATGTGATTTCCTTAATTTGATTACTCGTAACATAAAATCAACATTAATTTCATACTAATTTGATAATATTTAATTAAACATTTGAACATTGTGTTTGTTCTTCCTGTTCGAGAAAAAGATTTATTGACAAACTTAGTTTTTATGTGTTTTATGTTGACTTATGCCAAAATATACCTCATTTGATTAAATATGAGGCTTGTACATAATCATGATCTCAAAGAACTCAATTTTGTTGTCCTCAAATTTAAACTCCAAATCTGGATGAGATCAACATCAAAAAGAAGTAAAATCAAATTTTAACAGGTGCAACGTCTTACACCATTTATCACATCAACTGAAAGACAATATTTTCATAATTAGAGGATATGGTTTCTCGATATTTTCAATGCAAAGCACCCTATTGGGTTTAGTGCTCATATTTGAGCCTTCAAACGTTGTAAAATATACGGAAAATTGTAGAGGCATCATGTAAAAATGAAGATAACCATAGTTTTTGCGAATGCATGATGCCCTTGGAGCTACAATGGTTAGAGCTTGACTGAAAATATAGTGAGTTTGGAAAAAATTATGCAAATATCGTGTTGAATCCAACTTCAGAAACAATTAAGCAAATAACTGTCAGAACTTAATACCAAATTTGCACACACTTTCATGCCCAAATAATTGCAGGATGAAATGTGCAGTATAAAATCTGCACACACTTTCATGCCCAAATAATGACAGGATGAAATGTGCAGTATATCACAGATGATATAACATAATTAATTTGATCCACTTGGCTATCGTTCATGCTTCAAATCCCTTCAAATAACATTAAAAAGGTAAAATATTCCTGACCTTAAAATCATGTGATTACATTTAATAAATTAACAGGAAAAATAAAGTACCACCATCGATGAAAGTGAGTCCTGACAGTCATATTCATCTTTGCATTCCACGATGATTTTTTCTTCTGAATCATAACACCCAGATTTGATTAAACTCCTGAAACATTTACAAAAACATGGTTATTAATTGCAGTTGTGAATAAAAGTATTACATCGGCCTTAAAATCAATCATTCAGCAGTAATATCACTATCCCTTAGTTTGCGCACCAGATGGATTTCTATGGGATAGTTGTTTCAATGAAAAAATTGTTAAGAAATAGTCTATGAGGTGGACGAAGAAATTGGGAAAAAAAAAGAACCAACTTAGTTTCCTTCAAGTATCCAAACAAACCTTCTCTGCCCAGGTTGACACATCGTCTCTTCCCTTCCAGTTTTCTACAGACAACTCGCTTTGAAATCCGTCCTCTCAAAAAACCTCGCGACCATTCTGCAAGTGGATCTGTGCATGGATGTAATTGAAAAACACAGAAGGAGGTAGAAAACCGTATGGGTTAGTTCCTTCATTGTAACGTGGAGCCACAACTAAATTGAGTGCAACATGGGCACCTTGGAGAAATGAGCGGCCACACTCTGTGTCGCTCCCTGGGCCTGGAAAACAATAGGATGGTCGTGCCAAATGCAACAATCTAACCATCGTTAATTTTAACCATTTCCCTATCGACGAAAAATTAATTTTCATCTGAATGATTCACATTCCCTGAGGCACTCCCCAACATCCGAGCCATCCATTTGTTTGAGTTTTGGGAAATTCCAAACATACAGTGATGGAGAGAATAATCTCCCCTCTACAACACAGAGAAGTTTAAAAACAGAAATTCGGCTTGCAGACAGAGATGGCATGAAAATGCTTTCTATTCCATTAACAAAACAAAAAAAACTATTACAAATTTCTTTCTCAATGGAGGGATTCACCAAATACTATCAAGACTGCTACACACACAGTGCTTCAAAATAAAACTTCTCTCTGTCTCTCAAGAACGCACAAACAGTGCTTTGTTCTTCTTACCGTGTTTTCTTGCTTGCGGGCTCTCACACAGCGATTACAGAAAAATGCATTACAATACAATCTTATGGCACTCCGGCCTTTTTCACCTTTATATAGCGCGGCGGATATAAAAGACATAAAACAAACAAAAATAAATTACAAATAAAATAACTTTTCTGAACTTAAAATTTAATATAGGTGCGACGTACGAGTGGGGACCACATCGCAGTCGGCCATCCGCGATGTGCGATATGCTATGGCACGATCAAACAAAAGTGTGCAAAGTGACATTTGCGATTTGCGATGAGATCGCATCGCAAACAATTAACAGCGGTTCATATGGCGGATAACCCTTGTAACATGCGATGGTGCGATCTTGCGATGGCGCGATGATCGCACATCGCAAACAATCAACGGAACTTGCGATGGCGGAGGGAGATTATTGTAATATTGCGATGTTGCGATGGTGCGATGATTGCACATCGCAAACATCCACATCAAAAAGACACTTAACACTTTCAAAACTGCGATCTGCGATTTGCGCTCAAGTGGTGGGAACCACTTGTCCTTCCTTTTCAAAACTTTTAAAGAACTTCCTCCTGATTTAAACACTTTCATTTAATTCTGGTTGTTGAGGGATTTAAAGCCCGAAATGACTGTTTTTAATTAAACTTATGTTCCTCCGTAGTTCAGATCTACAGGAAATTTTCATTCCTCTGCAAAAATGACTTCATCTATATCAAAATTAATTCTCCTGCAATACTTGGCTGTGGCCCATCAACATTTAATTCTTCTCCTTATGGATTCTCCATTCTTCTTAAATACAGAGTGCTATGCACTCAAATCTTTGTTGTTGCCTCTGTGTACTCTTTCTTCTGCTCAAAGGTACGGCAGGTGACTTTAATATTTCAACACTCCCCCTTAACGTCAGTTGTTGGGTTATCAATAATACCCAAACATTTTCTTAGAAATTCAAAGGTCTTCTGCCCCAATGGCTTTGTTAAAATATATGCATATTGCTCTTCTGTTTTACAATGCTGTAAAACAATTTCACCATTGTTTACCAATTCTCTGATATAATGACACTTTGTATCTATGTGCTTCGTTCTCTTGTGAAACACAGAATTCTTTGATAATGCAATAGTTGCGCTATTGTCACAATAAATCACTATCCCTTTTACTTGTTCTAGGCATAAACTTCTCAGCATTCTTCTCATCCAAATTGCTTGACACGCTGCTGCTGTAGCTGCCACATATTCTGCCTCTGTTGTAGATAATGCTACAATAGACTGTTTCTTAGAAACCCATGAAATGGCTCTTGAACCCATATGAAAAACATAACCGGAAGTGCTCTTCCAATCATCTACACTTCCAGCCCAATCACTGTCAGTGTATCCAACTAAATCTGAACATTCTGAAGCAGTATATAAAATACCAAATCTTTTAGTTCCTTTAACATACCTCAGAATCCTCTTTGCTGCTTTCCAATGTACTTCTTTTGGCTTCTCCATAAATCTGGAAATTAAACTGACAACATGCACAATATCCGGCCTAGTTGCAGTCAAATACATGAGGCTGTCAACTATGCTTTTATATAGACTTGGATCAAACTCCTTGCTGTTGTCATCTTTACTCAACTTCAATCCCATTACTGTGGGAGTAATTGCAGCTTTGCACTCCTACATATTAAATCTTTCTAAAACTTGATTCACATACTTTGCTTGAGAAATAAAAATCCCTTTTTCACGTTGCTCTACTTCTATTCCTAAGAAGTATCTCAACAAACCCATGTCAGTCATTTCAAATTCATCTTTCATGACTGTTTTAAAATTCTCAATAAGGTAATCATCATTACCTGTAAAAATTAGATCATCAACATATAAAACAACAATGAGCATCTTACCATCAACTTTTTCTTTGATATGAGATGATTCCTCTTCACCTTTCAATTCCATTTTCGATTGAATAGAGTCTATCATATTTGTGTCTCTTGGTTTGGCCCATTATAGAGATTTCTTCATTGCAGACCTTATGCTCTTGTGCTTTCTTCTCCTTATCGAGAGGTTGTTCATATACCTCTAAATTAGAACTTCATTTAAAAATGCAGATTTTACGTCAAAAAATAAATTGTACTTTCCATTTGTTTTATCTTTACTTTATGCATCTTAACTTGCTCTTCTTTGTCTCCATTCTTCATATTGGGTGCAAAGTTTCTTCATAATCAATCCGCCTTACCTTATATCCTTTGACAACAAGTCTGGCCTTGTCTCTTTCTATTTTTCCCTCAGCATTGCTCTTGGTCTTATAGACCCATTTAACTCCAATAACTTCTTTACCTTCTGGGAGATCGACCAGCTCCCATGTTTTGTTCTTCTCTATGGCATTAATTTCATCATCCATAGCTTCTATCCATTTTCTATCTTTAACTGCATCTTCAAAATGAATAGGATCATCAACTTGACAATACAAAACAAATAAGCAATTCATACCTTCATTTACTGCTCCCTGCTCATAAATTTCTCTAATACTTTTGAACCTTGTTCCACTTTCACTTGGTGTATTCATGCTTGAAGAAGCACTTGAGTCTGCTCCATGTGGTGTGCTTGGAGATGCACTCCCACTTCTCCTCAAGGATGTCCTTGCTACCGCTTGAGGCGTCCCTTGCTGTCCTTGCGTTGGTGGAGGTTGTGCTACGGATGATTTGTTAATTTCAACTACATCTTCCTCATCTTCATGATGAGATAAACAGCTTTTAACATTGGTTGTTTTCTCAATGCTTCCATCCCATGCTTCCTCTTCAATAAATTGCACATCTCTGCTTATCGTAAACTTCTTTGTGGATGGGTTATACAATCTGTATCCTTTGGAATCTTCACAATATCCAAGGAAAATGCACTTCTCTCCCTTACTATCCAACTTCTTCCTTAACTTGTCTGGAATGTGTGCATATGCCACACATTCAAAAACTCTCAATAATTATTTGTTTCACCTCCAAACTATGGAACTTTGTTCATCACAACTTTTGTAGGGCATCTGTTAAAATATACATAGGTTTGCTGCTTAACTAATAATATTCAATAAATAGTGATTTCCATACAACATCCCTTCTCTCTGCCATTCCATTACACTGGTTTGGTCTGTTTCTCTTTCCAACAACTCATTATTGCAGTTATACCTTATGACCTTGCTTGTGTATGTGTCTGCTGGCAGAAATTATTTTGATATATATTCTCCTCCTCTATCAGTTCTGAGAGCTTTAATATACTGCCCACTCTATTTTTCTACAAGAGCTTTAAAATGGTAAAATTTCTGAAAAACTTCACTCTTATATTTCAGAAAATAAACCCACACTTTTCTTGTGAAATCATTTATGAAGGTCAGCATGTAATTACTGCCCGAAACTGATGCTGTTTGCATCAGCGCACACAAATATGAGTGGATGATTTCTAAGGGTGCTTTTGCCCTTATGCTTTTCCCTGATGGAAAATTTTCTCTGTGTTGCTTTCCCAAGATGTAGCCTTCACATAGGCTGTTAGGCTTCTCAATTAATGGCAAACCTCTTACCATTCATTTTCTGTGCAGCAAATTTAATCCTCCGAAATTGAGATGTCCAAATCTCAGGTGCCATAACCAATTTTCATCTTTTTCTTCCTTCTGGAAGTCTTCTTGTGTTACAACTGCTATATTGTTTCATTTTCCTTTCAAGTCAGTGTTGAGCTTGAGAGGAAACATTCTATTGCTGATCATTTGGATTTCAGCAATGATTTTCTTGCTTGGAGGTATATCTTTTATTGTGCACACATCATATTTGAATATTACATTGTAACCTTTATTTATGAGCTTCCCAATGCTCAAAAGATTACATTTCAGACCTGGAACATAATATACATGAGGGACGAATTTATACTCCCCATTTCTTGCTCGAATACTAACTCTGCCTTTTCCTTTGACAGAGATCTTAGTATCAGTCCCTGTGGTTACTTCAGATTTTACTTCTTCATCTAGATTGGAAAACATTGCTTTGTTTCCAGTCATATGATTGCTACATCCTGAATCTAAGAACCAAACATTATCTTCTCTATCCTGTGCTACATTACAAGCTAATAGCACATTACTTGGGTTCTTTTCCTCTTTTGCTACATTAGCATTTTTCTTATTTTTCATGTCATTTTACTTCTTTCTACATTCATTGGCATAGTGCCCATATTTCTTGCAATAATGACATTGGACATTGGATTTTTCATACCTCTGTCCATGAGCACGTTGGTGTTGAGGTCCACCTTGCTGGCTGTTGCATTGGTCGTGGCTCTGACTCTGACTGTTGCTCCTTCCATGTGAATGTGAAGGGTTGTTCCTTCCACCTTTGTTTTGGATTCTGCCTCTTCCTCTTCCTTTACCTTGACCTCTTCCTCTTCCTGAAGGAATCTGGGTCTTGAAGACATGCTAAAGAGATGAGGTTTCATCTCTACTCAATCTCTGTTCATGAGTTATTAGCGAGGCATGAAGTTTATCCACTGTGAACTGTGAGAGATCTTTGGTCTCTTCTATGGTGGTAACAATAACATCAAATTTTGAGGGTAAGCATCTCAAAAGTTTCTCCACAATCCTTCTTTCTTCAAGAGTTTCTCCATGGGATCTTATCTTATTTACAATCCCAATCACGTGTGTAAATGTGTCTACATTATCTGACTCTTTCATGCAAAGAGTTTCAAAATCTCTTCTCAGCAACTGAAGTTTTGCTGTCTTAACTTTCTCCATACCTTGATAGGCTACTTTCAGAGTTTCTCATGCTTCCTTGGATCTCTTAGCTGCTGCTATCCTTGGAAACACACTCTCATTTACTTCTTGATACAAATAGAAGAGGGTCTTAGCATCCTTCTTTCTATTTTTCTTCAATAAATCCTTCTCTGCTTGAGTTAAGGCATTAAAAGCCTGCTCATTAGCTGGTTCAACAAAACCATCTTCTACAAATTCCCATAAGTCTTGTGAGACAAACAGGGCTCTCATGGTAATGGCCCAATAATCATAGTTCTTTCCATTAAATTGTGGAAGCTAAACATTTCCAATGCTCATTCCTGTACTTGGTCCAGCCATTGCTCTTAAACTGAACTTTGAACTTAAACAAACTGTCCTTCCTTCTCTAAAAGAACAAACTCTTTTAAAACAAAACAACAGCTCTGTTATCTTTGAGAAATACCTGAACTTTTGACTTCTGTTGAGCTTTCACACTGCTGGAGAAAAGGCTGCAACAAGTCTTCTTCTTCTTCAGCTTCTTTGAAACCTTCAAAGAGCCTGGACTAGCTCTGATACCATGTTGGAGTTTTGGGAAATTCCAAACATACAGTGATGGAGAGAATAATCTCCCCTCTACAACACAGAGAAGTTAAAAAAAAAAAAATTGACTTGCAGACAGAGATGGCATGAAAATGCTTTCTATTTCATTAACAGAACAAAAAAAAATTATTACAAATTTCTTCCTCAATGGAGGGATTCACCAAATACTATGAAGACTGCTACACACGCAGTGCTTCAAAATAAAACTTCTCTCTGTCTCTCAAGAACACACAAACAGTGCTTTGTTCTTCTTACTGTGTTTTCTTGCCTGCGGGCTCTCACACAGCGATTACAGCAAAATGCATTACACACTTTTGGCTCTCGGGCCTTTTTCTGCTTTTATATGGCGCGGCGGGAACAATATACATAAAACCTATATAAAACTTAAAACAAGGAAATAAACTAATTTACAAAGGAAACCTTTGCTGAACATAAAATTTAATATAGGCGCGATGTACAAGTGGGGACCACATCGCAGTCGGCCATTTTGCGATGTGCGATATTGGCGGAGCAAACAAAAATGCGATGGTGCGTTAGCGGAAAAACAAATGAACTTGTGATTGTGCGATCGTGCGATGGCGCGAAGATCGCACATCGCAAACTTCAACGACGCGCAAACTCCGCAGTTATGTGATTTTGCGTCCTTACATAGATGATATGGCCTCTCAATATGTGACGTGATCACATGGACCACGGGCCTGTTCTTTGTAGAGGTGGGGGGGGGGGATTTTGCGACATTGCGATGGCGTGACGATCGCACATCGCAAATAATCCACATCAACAAGACACTCGACTTTCAAAAACTGCGATCTGCGATTTGCGCTCAAGTGGTAGGGACCACTTGTCCTGCCTTTTCAATATTTGAAGTCCTCCGCCTGTTTTAAAGCAATTTCATTCATTTTGGTTGTTGAGGGCTTTAAAGCCCGAAATGACTGTTTTAATTAAACTTTTGTTCCTCCGTAGTTCAGATCTACGGGAAATCTTCATTCCTCTGCAAAAATGACTTCGTCTATATAAAAATTAATTCTCCTGCAATACTTGGCTGCGGCCCATCATCATTTAATTCTTCTCCTTACAGTTCTCCATTCCTCTTAAATACAGAGTGTTGTGCACTCAAATCTTTGTTGCTGCCTCTGTGTACTCTTTCTTCTGCTCAAAGGTACAGTAGGTGACTTTAATATTTCAACATTATCGAGACAAGCTCGCTTGCAAAATAAATAAGAGGGATACTCTGGCGCTTGATATATTGAGACAGGCTAGCTTGCAGAAAGGGACAAACAACAACTGGATAATAAAATGCAGGCACGCTGGTAGGAGAGTGATAGTATATAGAAACTAAGGCAGAGGCATGACAAAAGAGTCTACTAGGGCATTTTTCCTAAATTGTGATATATGAATAGAACTGAATTGTGCTTGAAGGTTTTTTTTCAAGAGTAAATCAGCTCGTGTATTATTCTCCCGATAGATGTGCTCTATAGAAAATGTATGGAATTTTGAGAGGATATAACAAATGCTGCCAAACCACACACAAAGCAGCAAATCCTGAAATCAATTCTTTCTTGTAATCCCATTAATGGTCTTTGAGTCACCATAAATGTGAATATGCAGAATATTAAGATGATATGCGACCCTAATCCCACATCATAGAGCCATGATCTCTGTTAAATTGTTGGAACCAGGACCAACATTCCAATATATGTGATATCTCTCCTCGGCTGATAGCTTGATCCAAGCCCCAAAGCCACATGCATCCTCCTTATGTGCCCCATCAAAATAAATAGCCGAGAGATTAATGTGATGGGGCCATCCTCCTACAGAAATGTCAACCACTGAAGATACAAGATGAGGGCATGCTCCTAGCCATCTCATAACGCTATTCTGAATCCTATTTATGTCAATGGGAATGTCTTGAAAAATGAACTGATTCCTTGCTCCCTAAATCTCTCAGAAAACATAAAAAAGAAGAGATTTTTGTGTACCTTTAGAGGCACCCCACATTTGTATGGTCTGCATACAATCATTGGGTCTCCAATGCGGATCATCCAATAGATCATTGAATAACTGCCATATCAAAAGGCTTATTTTACAGAAGAAGAAAAGATGGTCAATTGTTTCCTCGTGTTCACGACAAAAGGGGCATCTCCCCGGGCCATGATACCCATGTTTAATAAGGCAATCCCAAGTGAGGATTTTTCTTTTCCATAATAACCAAACGAAAAGCAGTATCTTGGTAGGAATGTGCCACTTCTATACCTTAAAATATGGAGACACTGAAAGATCCATTGCCTCTCCATTAATAGATGCATATATAATTCCTTGACCTGTATGCTTCCATCCACCTCAATGCCGCTACATACAATTTTGTCACCCTCACGCCTATAAGAAAAACCTGATTTTTGTAGACTCCGCCTGTAGCTGTCCCATGAACCTGCATCTGCATCATTTAAACCCATCATATGTCCCGATTTCCATATCGACGCACCCAGTTCCCATTGTGAGATGACATTTGAAACATAAAAGATGTCTCTTTCGTGTAAGCAGTGAAGAAGGAACATATCCATCTTATTTGTCCCAAATATACCAGATAATCGATCAATTCCAAGAAGAATCCGTTGCCCATTTCCAAAGCACCATTTCAATCGACTTCCCAAGATATTAGTGACTTTTGTGAGGCTTCTCCAAATTTGTGAAGATCTATTGGTTGGTCACTAGACTCCATAATACAGACATTGAAAAGGATCTTCCTTAATGTATTTGAAATATAAAATCTTGGACCATGCCCCATTTCCATTTAATACTCTCCACAATGATTTAGTAAGAAGTGCATTTGAGAAGCAACAAAGGTCTAATATACCCCATCCACCAAAAATCTTTTGTTTGGAAATATGAGAGAATTTACATAAATGTATTTTCTTGCAATCCGAACTGCCAGCGGCGAGAAAGATAGACCGTCAAAAAAACCTGTGTTTTTTGCCATCTTTAGTATGTTGCTGAAACCATCCATAACGAAGATAAATATAAGCAGTGACAAGGCACATCCCTGCCTTAGTCCACGACCAGCCATGAAAAAATCTATTGGAAGTCCATTTATGAGAAAAACATACCGAATCGAGCAAATGCAAGCCATAATCCACCTAATTGACACCATAGATAAACCCACCTTTAATAGCAAAATCCAGATAAAGGACCAATCAACAAATTCATATGCTTTGTGCAGGTCAATATTCATAATAATGGCCTCTAATTTGTGATCATGAATCGTGTGCATTTCCTCTTATGAAATAGCCATAGCGTCATGAATCGATCTCCCTTTGAGAAACCCATATTGCTCAGTTGCTATAGAATTTGATAAAACCCCTCTCATACGATTTTCAATGATTTTTGATGAAATATTGTATAATACATTACATAAAGAAATAGGCCTAAATTCATCAAAAGATATGGGATCGGAATATTTCATAATCAAAGACAGAAAGGTTGAATTCATGTTCCCAGGTACAAAGCCACTCACCCAAACCTGTTCAATCACAATATGTAGTTCCTCCTTCATAAGGTCAAATAAATAGACGAAAAACTCTACTGGCCAGCCATCGGGCCCCAGACTTTTTTCATGGGCGAAATATTTTAGTACTTCCTCAATCTCCACAATTGATATAGGTTTCTACATATTGTCATTTGAAGATTGATAAAAATTTCGAGGCATATGGTCCAGAATCCACTTCTGACATTGAGAGTCAATCTCTATATCCTGCTTATAAAAATCAGAGAAACACTTGTTTGCCTCCTCTTGAATTTCTTTAGTGGAATGTTTAATTGTTCCGTCAGCAGCCTTAATCTTCCATATAGCATTTTTGCTCTTGTGTCCATTTGCACATTTGTGGAAAAAACTAGTGTTCAAATCACCCTCCCTCAGCCACTGGATCTTGCTTTTTAATTTCCATGTGGTCTCCTGGATTTTTAGGATACCCGTTTTATGTGCTTCAAGTACTTCCAGAGAGTTATATACATGAGAATCCGGAGGACGTAAAATCATTCCATTATATATTTTAGATATGTTTTCTTCAATTAATCAGTATTCCATTTTTAAAGAAAATTTCTTCCTTTATTCCCATTGTTTTACCTTCAACTTCAGTCTTTTCTGCTTGTATGACAGATCATCCCATCCACTAAAACTCATCACCACATTATTCCTTTTCCAGAACTCACTTACCAACTGATTGAAATCCGGGTCCTTAAGCCAGATTCAGTTAAATTTGAAAGGTAACCCAATAGCCTTAGGTTCATGGCACCAAGAGAGAGATATGGCCATGTGGTCAGATAGAATTGTTTGAATCACCCTTGACCGAGTGTTACCCATAATCCGAAGAAAAGAAGAAGAGACCACAGAGCGATCCAGCCTTTTGGCGATATATTGAGGGCCTTTGCATCTATTATACCATGTTAGCATAATCGAAACAGGTTTAATATCTATCATTCCATTATCATTAAACACTTCCCAATCCTCTCAGCAAGTGGGTCACATCTGGTCTTCGGTCCTCATAATTCATCCAAAGCTAAAGTTGAATTAAAATCATCCATAATCAAGAGATTTTTTATGGAATAAATCCCTGATTGATCCAATCGATCCCAAAATGCCGCCTTGTTGAGGCAGGGGGCATATAGATTTATCATAGAAACCTGTTCGGAGATTCCCCTGAAGGATCCGTATATAATAATCCCACCAAATAATTTAAAAGCAATAAAAATTTCCATTTGTGGGTTCCATTTAACCAACATCCCACCATCCCTTCCTGTTTCATTAATCCCAACCGCCTTCTATCCTAGGAAAATACTGATCATACTATTTATAGCAGATGATCTAGTACAAAGATTTTGTTGTAGAAAAAATATTTTAGGATGAAATTAAGAGATAATATCATGGAGGCGAAGATGTTTATTAGGGTCGCCCATCCCTCGAATGTTTAATGAGATGATAGAATTCATTTAGAACCATCACATGGGTTATTTTCTCTAAGGGCCCAACAATCGTCAACATTAGAAATAGGTACATCACGAAGGTCAAAAAGCTCCCCCTTAATAAGATATTTGGTTTTGTTCCTACCATGGAAGTGTCGGGAACTCGATTGGAAGTCTGCCAAACAGTGATGTTAGAAGCAGAAACAGGTGATATGGTGGGTTGGGGTTCATGAGTATGCTTATCGAATACAGTCAAGGAAACTATATCAAGCCTCGGGTTTTGTAGAATCGAGTCTAAATCACTCCTGACTAAATTCTTAGGAGAATCCAGAATGTTTTCCATTTCAGGTTCATTCGAGGACAGAGGAGATGCCCATTCGAGCGGAGGCATCGATGGGGAGGCTACTAGAGGATCAATTGGTTGAGGACTGGTAGGATGAGATTCGGGTTTTTCAGAAATACATTGACCTTGTGGATCGTCAATAAGCCCATATTCATGATTTATCATAGATTTATAAGGAGGAGGGGTAACCGCATCCACATTGCTATGTGGAGCACTAGTGGAAAGGTCATCATTAGGCAGGCGTGATAGAGAAAAATATATATTGTTATGACATGGCTCAGAATAATCACTGTCAAAAGAGGACGGAGCTGACTTACCTGGACCATCATCATCCGAAGTGAATAATGGAGCCTTTGCTCGCCAATGTTGAGTGGATAATTTGTCTTTTTTTCGTCGCTTCTTGTGTTGAAAAAGACATGATCGTTGCATATGCACAGTCTGGTGACAAATGAGGCATCTGAATGGCACCTCCCAAAAATCAATTCGTTGCCGATGACGTCGCAGTCCCCATACCAAGTCGATTTCTCCTGGCAAGCCACCTTGAAAGGATACTTCAACCAGTATCTAGGCTATTTGTTTGTCTTCAGTACCAATGCTTCTAGGATCTATGTATCTAGTGATATCGATAGAGTTTCCAATTGCTCGCAAAGATTTGATGGTCCTGAATTATAGTGGTAGTCCAGGGAGTTTCACCCAGACCATTTTACTTCAAGGAGCCTCCATCACCGGGTTAAAACCTAAGAACCATGACAGAAATTGCATAAAGCTTCTTCCTCTGACCCATGTGCGTTCCATTACTCACTTACAGTCTGCTTCATGTAAAAAATGAACACTAAACCATTGGCCCATCAATTTGGTTACTTTTGGAAGATAGCCAAGCATCAAACACCAGAATGTCTTGACCCATTCGGTCATATCCACCTCCCCCATTTCAGAAAATAGCCATCTCCCTATGAGAGCCCGCTTTTGCAGACTAGCCACCCTACCCCAGAGTTCATGATATTCCATAATTACCTCCATAATAATAGCGGCACATTTATAACATAGTTCTTTTTTTCCCCTACCTATTTCGACCCACTTGTACACCTTCCCGGATTAGGTTGTCATCACGACACAGATCTTCATGCCGAAAGACATTCTCAGCCTTCGTAGTATTATGGTCAGATAAAAAATGATCCTCCCCCACTTTAAACGCAGTAGCACTTCCCACCACACGATTCCTCTCAACTAGTAGAGTAGCAGCAATAATTGTTTCATGCGCTGAGGTATTCGACGAGAGGATGTCAGCCCTTTCTGCCATCCTAGATAAACTTGTCAGAGAAGAAGATAATATTGAGTAGCACTTCTGCCCAGTTTATAGATGAAGAAATTTACCGTGTAAGAATAATATTTCAGTCAGAATGATGATACGCTCAACCTTCAGAAGACACCAGATAGAGAAATCCCCCTAGTAATGAGCAAGTGATAATGTGTACTTACACCAAGAGAATTCTCAAGCCAAGATAGAGACAGTACTGAAATCTGGATACCATACTATGGAGGTCAGATATCACAATTAAGTCATGAATAGGAAGCCCTCCCAATGACCATGATAGGAGAGCCGAATATGGAAGACGATTGAAATTCACACCCGCGATGCCTCGAGAAGCGAGAAGAATTAAAGACGCCACCCGATAGAGTTAATACCCTAATTGTAATTTCACATTCTCGTATGATATTCACCAACCCATCCTGATATCAACCTATTAATCAATTAATTCCGCATACGGGACATTGTACTTCAACAACCCATATTCAAACATTTACATCCATGGGATCAAACCATCTACTCCATGTGGATCACCAAATCTTGTGGAGTTAATTCATGGGGCCATGTGCATACCAACCGTCAACAGATTTGAAATTACCATCACCGGAAAAGATCTTGTTACCTTTCATAGTATCGGAAAAACCAGTGTTCAAAGGTCACAAACGCAAACATATGCAACCATAACAACACCACCAAAGATGACATACATTAAAAACAAATCTTTGCATGGTCTTGATATTATCAGAGAATCCCACCACCTTCGCTAAAAGACAGACCAATTTTTTTGAGAGGATCCAATCAAATTTACCACCCTGCTGAAATATTTACCTAAAAAGATCTTATTACCTTTCACAACATCGAAAAAACTAGTGTTCAAAGGTCACAATAGCAACATATGCAAACATTACAAAGAAACCAGTGAGGACATACGTTAAAACCAATATATTTGCATGGTTTGGATATTATTAGAGAATCCCACCACCTTCGCTAGAAGACAAACCAATTTGTTTGAAAGCCTCTGAACAAAT